>JBAMBJ010004568.1:0-131444 GCA_037043495.1 Drosophila recens
ACCTCGGCTATCATTCGCAGTCCCTCATCGCCCAAGTTCGGATTGGTGGAGAGGGAAATGTTGCGGAGTCCCGAAATTGAATCAACGTCCACGCTGCGATAACGAAGCGACTTCTCCCAACCTTCAGAGAAGCGCGAAATCTTTTGCATCTTTAACCAAAATAAAATGTTAAAAATGTTGATCATTTGTGTTAAGGAAACGTAAACTTACCTTGATCATATCAGCGACATGTTCAGCGCCCTTGGGGCCCAAGTTGCATTCTGACAGGTTGAAGGTTTCGATGTGATTCAAGTACTTGACGGTGCCGCACACAGCCCCACAGCCCTTGTCACCAATGTAGGACTTCTGGAAGCTCAACTCCTTTAAACAATCATTTGAGGCAAGCGACTGTAAATGGAAAATGATTTGAATTCAAAAAGTCAATCGAAAATTGACATTTTAAGCCAGAGACCGCAAAAAAGAGTTATGAGAAACTGGATAAACTTTTATATTTAATTTTTATTTAAAAATTATAGAATAAAAGGCATTTTTAAATTTGTATTATAAAAATTGAAAATAAAAACTAGTAAATATTGAAAAATAACTTTTATTTTCAATTGCAAAAATAAATATTGAAAATAAGAGTTAAATTTAAATTTTTAAATAAAAGTTAAAAACTAATTATTATATTTTTTTATTTATATAGAAAAATAAGTTTTTCTTGATAGAAATCAACAAATAACTTTTATTTTAAAAGTTATAATCGTTACGGTCCCTGTTTTCAACTAATCCGATTTCCAAGCGGAATGTCATTTTAATCATGTTTTTGCTTCTAAATTTGTTCAGCATTATTTATGCTCAAATAATATTTTTGTATATTGATGAACATATCGAGCCCTATTTGCGGATATAACGTAAGCGACAAAAAGCAAATTTAGCAGGAGAAAGGTTTTTAGGTTTCGTTAAGTTGATTTCTTCGTGTCATGTGTCGCTTACGTTATAGTTGACAGGCCCATATCTCCGGATATATAAACAATTAAAGTTTAATATTTTTAGTGTAGATACTATTAATATTAATGAACACATTTGCATTAAAAATCAAATTTCGGAAAAATGTCGCTTACGTTATATCCGCAAAAAGGGCTCGATATTTTTACATCACTAGAAAATGTTTTATATAGATTTGCTGGAAATATATTGAAATTACCTGCGCGATGCACTCAATATAACTATCCTGCAATGGAAGACCCTCCAGCTTCAATACGGTCAGATTTTTGTTCAACTTCACACAGTTAACTATCGCCTCCACGAGACTGTTGAATATGTAGCGAGTGTAGATCACAGGCTTTTGGCGGAAGAGTCGAGCTCGGTTCTCAGTATCAATTGGTAAAACGATATCTGCTTAAAAGGGCTATGTTAATATATCTATCTTTACCTCTCGCTATGGATCTGTACTCACTATTTCCATTGGAACGACGCATGCGAATAATCAATGTTTGGAGCACAAGATCATGATATAGTGAATCGATGATCAACAGCCATTCACTGACTCCCAGTTTATCTCCACATAGTTCCAGCGCTGTGGTAGTATTTCCATTGGAGCGTATGTTGGGCACGGGTGTTATATTCTTGGCGCGACACAGCTCCAGATAACGGAAATGAAATGAACGACTTTTGCTGGACTTCTTCACCACGGGTGGCAACGCCACCGTCACACTGGGCCTTTTCGTTGCCGCTTCTCGTCCGCGAATCTGAGGCATTTTCTGTGGAGTACATGAGTTTTTAAAGTCAACTCAATGGGTTTTTTTATTAAATAATAATTTTTTTTAATAAATAAAATTAGCTGACTCAATTGGATAGATAATGACCAAAAAATTGATCAGAGTACATAACATGCTTAGCTCTCGCTTCAGCTTTAAATGCAAGTCTTGCATTTCCAAGCGCCAACATTTCCAGTCTTCCAATGAGCTCTCTCGTGTTTTAGTTCCAGGCTTGCAAAATGTAAACAAATAACGCAGTAACTATTCCTCCCACCTCTCCCACTCTTTCTTTGCCAAACGACGACAATGCCTATGCTCACGACGCGTCGTGACGCTGGAATTCACGCTTCGTTAATTACTCGCGTGCCTGCAGTGCATTCGACTCGCTCGCTCTCGTTGCCCGAGGGGCTGCCATGCACCTCGTTCGTTGACAACGACGACGATGACGATGCCGATGGCTCAATTGCCATAGCGCACGCCGGCTGCAGATACGAGCATTGAAGTCTGATCCATTGTCAGTCGTGGAGCGACGGTTGAAGCATACACTTCGGCTACGTGCGGGTTAATGATATTCAAAGTGCTTAACATCGTTTCGAAACTGCAGTCCACACATTGTTAATCGGAATTTCGTGGACAACACTTAGAATCTTAACGTCTTGGCACGCTCCAAATTCAAGTGCCATTAAAGTGATCTTTTAATTCTAACCTGAATAACGGCGACAACTGCGAGTTCCGCTTCGTGTATTGCCCAATTTTAACGACACGTATTTGTGTGTGTGTGTGTGTGCGTGTGTGTTTGTGTGTGGGGTTTTTGACTTCTGCCTAATTACCAGTAACGTGTGTCGTGTAGTGTACTTAAGCCACCGAACCCTTTTAAAATGTGTCAGTGCTAATAATTAATTGTAAAAGAGAAAGACGATCGAGCTGAGGGGGAAGTTACGTCAGCTGGTCTCATTTTGCACCACAGGATACTTGATATCCTGCCTGAAGAGGAACAACAAGAGGGTAAGTGCTGAAGAAATTCTGGATGTCGGGATAATTTACGCCCCTTGAAGTGCACCCCAAAGGAATGTGTGAGGCATATTTAGAGAGCTTCAAGAGTCCTTGTCGTGTTTGCTCATCCAAGACAAGACCATGGCTCGAATATGCAAATAATGGCGAAGAGATGGGGTTGAAGGGAGTTAGAGTTGAGTAACTAACAAAGAAAAGCGTTACACCAATTGAAGAAGTTCTGTTAAAAATGCTTATTTTCAGGAATTTGAGCAATCTAATTATTTAGACACTATATAAATGTTGCCCTAAGAAGTCAAGAAAAATATAGCATAGGCTAAAAACAATGTTCTAGGATCAACCTAGTCATATTTTTCAGAAGAACGTCGAGCTGTATAAAGCCAAGGACGCGCTGGCTTGTAAAGGTCAAGCCACAAGATGTAAATACTTAAAGCCAAACAAAGAAGGCGAACTGTAACTAAAACAGATTCGTTTCGACACTAGCAAAAATTCAGTTGGCTACGCTACCGGCATATATGTATACTAATAGATACAGATACGGTAAGCTACGGATACATGTGTATCTACAACGTTTACGCACATTACCATGAAAGCGATGCGATGCGGATGCGGGCCCTCTACAGTTCACCTGAACTCTGTTGGGCTATGAGTCAAAAATCAAGCTACCGCAACGAAGCTGCATGCAGAGCCCGAAGCTCCGCTCTGTGTCCACTATTCTCCTCCATCCCCAGGCAAACACTCTTTTGTTTGTCAGCAGCAACAACAAGAAAAACAACAACAGTCAACATTGTAACAATTGTTAGCTGGCGTTGAACTTGACTGTCAGCCACGTTTTTCGAATCGATGTGCATGACAGAAAGGGCCCTAATATGGGGGAGGAAGTGTTCAAATTGGAGTAGTCGAGCCATAAGCTCATTTGTTTGCTCAACCGCTCGCTCGTTCGCTCGGTCGTGGACCCAACCGGAAACTGAAGGCAACATGGATCACAAAAGCTAAAGCTAGAGCCAAAGACAACTTCAATTTCAGCTCTAACGCCTCAGACAGTTGAATTGAGTTGAGTTTAGCATATTTTTAATTAAGTGAATTTTATGTAATGTGTGGGCCCATGTGAACTCCCAATTCCGTGGCTAATCCTAAGCCAGTCTTGCCACAAAAAGCCGTCTACAGGCGGCTTAGCGGCAAACGTATAAAGTTAGGAAACTTGCACCATTGGCAGTCACAAAATTATTGGTTATTTTCAATTTCCTTGGCATTTTTATCATGTTGTTGTGGTTACATTGGAAAACTAACCGCACAATCGAATTGTGTCCATCAGATATACACACGGCTACAACAATTGTTGCTGCCAATTTGTTGCAACATTTTATGCAAAATTTCACTTTTGGCAACACATTTTGATCGGGAGCTTAACTTGGGGTCAGAACATGCCAAGCGTAAAAAGTTGGCCAAAACTAAAGGCAATAAGAAGTCAACACAAGACCAAAAACTTCAACCATGTCACGCGTTTCCTACGCAGATTTGTTGCCTCAGCTTTTACGGAGGAAAAGCGACATCGTCATGGTATCTGAATCAGAGTCGAATTCATTTCCTTTGCTGTCTTGTCGACTTATATAAATTAAGGGAAATGTGTATTATAACAGTTTGACTTTGGGTATAACTTATTAATTTGCTTTAATTCAGTACGTTTTCAGTTTTCGCCTTGTGGAAAATTGGCTTCATGTAATATCAGTTATAGTAACCAGAGGGTGGGGAAGATTGAGTTCCAAATTAAGGCAATAAGTGTCTATTATAGTTTAACTAAGCTAATTTGAAGCTAAGCGATTTTAAAGTTTATGATCTCATTTATTACAATAAAAGATAGCAATAAACATAACGAATATTGAGAAAACGAATTTATCCTTCCATTGGTTATTATAACGATTATGCGAATAATTTTATATTAATTTCTGAAATAAAAACTAAAGTAGATGATAGATTATAAGAAGTAAATTTACGTTTATTTTTTTTAATGTCCCTCCCCCAACACCCTCCCCTTACCCCATTAGAATGTATCGATAGCATTGAGATTGATAACCCAAATTCCCATCATATTTAGCTGTTATTAAGTACACAAATCGCCGTTAAAATCATTGCAGCATGAAATTATAAGCACACACACAAGTTCCCTCTTAACTGCTCCCCTCTCTGCCAACTACCTCCCTTTTTAGCTAATGAAAAGAGCAACTGACCAAACAACCCGAGCGTTACACAAAAGCGTTGGCCATAAATACATAATTACCGCAAGCATCATCTGAGGAATATCTGAATACCCGGCTAGGAAAATGCTTTAAAAAAAGAAAATGTTGCATGTGGCCTGTGGCATGAGCTATGGTTATGGCTGTTGCCGTTGAAAGCGAAATTAGCTACTCTACTAGACGCAAATGGAATTATTGTTATTATTATTATCTTAAGCTCAAGTAACTAAAATATTCGCCTCGAGGCCGCTTTAAATACTCGCAGGCAGCATTTGGAAATTCATAAACGACCTTGTCTATGATTTTTCAACACAACAACACAAGATAAATATGAACATCCCAGAGGTTGATGCAACACGCAAATGGTAATGAACTGCGAGTCAACTAAATGTATCTGTATCTTCAACTGTATCTGCATCTGCTCCTCTGCCTGCAGATGTATCTGCAAGTCTTACAAATCAATTGCCGGTTAAAAACGTTAACGAGCTGTTCGCAAATTGCTGAAAAATAGACATTATAATATTTTATAATTGTGAAATCAATGAACTATCAACCGCTTGACAACTGGGCGGTTGGGCGTGGCAATCGTTACGCTTTTAATGAGCAAAACCGAGTTCAACTAAACTCAACTCAAACAATGGCAATCTTTTGAGTTAATAAGACCGCAGATAGTTGGCAGACAGGTAATGATACTTATATTCACAACTGTGTATCTGATGGATACATTTTCTCACGCATTTCAATTACAAGATGCAGCCTCAAAACTTCGAAATCCCCACACTCAGAGATAAGCATTCGTCTTGTCGAAATATTTGAATTGCGAATTAACGAATTTGACTTGAATATCTTTTTTAAACTTGTGTCTTCTTTTATAGAACAACCTGTTCATTTCCAATCAGTTGTCTTTAACGAGATTAATCTAACTTACATCTAATAACAATAAAGTCAAAGTAATTAACTAAATGTAACGGTCGTTAAATTTTCAACATATGAAATTTCTTCAGCGGAATTCCGGACTAATGAAAGATATAATTTGTTAAGGTTTAATTAATTTGCACATAAAACTTTCCCAAATTCTCTGCTCGCTTCTCATGCAAACTTGGCCAGAACGTGCAATCAGCCACATCGGGTAATTTACCAAACCAGATCTAAAGACCGGGAATGTGTGTGTCCAGTGCCATTGAGAAACGTTTGTCCGACTTTATTCTGGACTTTACGATGTTGCAACAGAAACGGAATAAGAAACAGAACCAGAACCATAACCAACATCTTCAGTTGTTCTCATTTTAATAGGGTATTATGTATATAGCTTTAGCTTTGTCATGAAATATGTAACACATCGAAGAAGTTTTATTTTATAAAATAAGTGTGCTCATTTGATATAATATAAGTTTCCCGATTGTTTGTCTATCGGGGAAATGTCTATTGTATGTCGGGAAATTTCAGCAATTGATCGCAGTTTATGTTTCCCATATATCTTCCTCAGCAAGTGTATTAAATAGTCTTCAACTCTCGAATTTGAATTTAACTAGTTCTTAGTTGTTTTTACTCGCACTCATTTGTAGATTTTATTAGGTTTACGTACTTGGGATTTCTCAAGCGAAACTGTTTTAAGGTCATAAGGCACAGATTGTACCACATGACTCGCTAAATATTTGGACACATTTTAATGACATTGAAGGAGAGAAGAGAAAAACAAAACCCAAAAAGTAAACTAAACTAAAAATGGGTTAACTGAGAGTGTGTCTGTTGTAACAGTCTGTCTATTTTCTAGGTGCCTAGCCCTGGTCGAGTGCGGCCTGCCATGTAGTTGTCGACAGCAGTTGTCTTCAGGTCTTCCGATCTTCAACATAACAAAATGTACAACGAATTAAAGCCACAGTCCAAGTCAGAAGACAACAAGGTGATCGCCAACATGGGCTACAAGAAGGTGCGCTTAAAAGGCGGCTTACAAGTGGATCAAGGGATAATTATCATCATCATAATACTCACAACACTGATCTGTGGCGTATTCGCGAATCGACCGCCTCGATTTGCGATCGATGGACAGTCAGAGATTGTGCTGAGACTGAAGGAGAGTCCCGAGACGAAGGTGGGCAGTCACATCTACACATTGAAGGGCTACGATCCCGACAACGATCCGTTGATCTTCGGCAAACGTAACTCCCACGACAGCGAGATCATTCGCATTGAGAGCACGGGCGACAACGAAGCGCAGGTTTATCTGTCCAAGGAGCTGGATCGGGAGACGCAGGACGAGTATGCCATAGTGCTCACCTTGACGGACAGTCACTACAGCGATCACAACTATGTGACGCAGAGTTTTCTCCTGCTCGTCGAGGATATTAACGACAATGCGCCCATTTTTCTGCCCTATCCAAATGCCATTGAGATACCCGAGGGCAGTGCTCCGGGTGTGATCAGCACCCTGGAGGCCACCGATGCCGATGAGGGAGCCTACGGTCAGGTGGTCTACTATCTGCAGGAGCTGGACGGGGACAACGACATCTTCAGCATCTCCACGCACCAAGGCAAGGGCATATTGAGACTCCAGAGGGAGCTGGACTACGAAACAAAGAGCTTGTACCAGCTGCGTGTTTTGGCCATCGATCGGGCCAATCAGGGACCGATCAATACGGGCACAGCCGCCATCTTAGTCAAGGTCAAGGACATTGAGGATCAGCCACCTGAGTTTGTGGAGGTTCAGGCTGTGGCCCGCATTCCCGAAGACTCTCCCGTGGGCACGAAGGTTTTAAGAGTGCGTGCGATCGACGGAGATCGCGGGATCAACAATCCGATTGCCTATGCATTGGACGGCAATGATCTCTTCGACATTGACAGTCACACGGGCGTGGTCTACACTCTGACCGTGCTGGATCGCGAGGAGGAGAGCGATCAGGTGAACGGTGCTCACATACTGCGGATCACGGCGAGGGAGCTGTCGAAGTCGGCGGATGGAACACAACAAGTTCCCTCCACGGTGCGCACCGAGGTGACGATCATTGTGACGGACGTGAACGACGAGATTCCCACCTTCGGGGAAACCATCTATCGCTGTGAGGTCAATGAGAATGCTCAGACCAATACCCCGTTGAATTTCCTCGACGGGGAGGTGCAGAATATCGTTTACGATCATGACGAGGGCAAAAATGGCACATTTCGTTTGTTTCTTGATCCGCCCAACGATCTGTTCGAAATTGTGCCCGAACTGGCGGTGAATGAAGCCAACTTCATGTTAAGAGTAAGGAACTCGAAATCCTTGGACTTTGAGGAGTTTGTCGAGATCAACTTTACGATATTCGCCCGTGAGATCGATGAACCAAGTCGCTGGAGGTTTGTACGGTCAAACGAGGATCGTTGCATGACATTAAATTATTTTCATAATTGTATTTCAGCTCGGCGCACGTGCAAATCTTTATACGCGATCAGAACGACAACTTTCCCGAGTTTACTCGATCGATCTACAACGCGGGCGTGCCGGAGAATAGCGAACTGGGCACGATCATCGCTAAGGTAGAGGCAATCGATGTGGATTCCGGGGATTTCGGAACCATGGGCATACGATACACGAATCTGAGGGGAGGAATTGCACACTTGTGAGTCTCTTTTATGATATTTAAACCGACTTTCCTAATGAAATAATTGCTTAGGTTGAATTTGAACCCCATAACGGGTATTGTCACGATCAAAACGGCGGGAAGTGCTGCCTTCGATCGGGAAATAATCTCGCGTCACTATTTGACGGTTGAGGCCATTGACAATGTGGGACAGGGAAATCGAAATACTGCTCAGATCATAGTGGACATCCAGGATGTCAATGACAATGCGCCCACCTTCCTGCAGCGTCAGTACGAGGCGAAGCTCCTGGAGAACAAGGCGGAGTTCGAGACGCCGCTGCAGGTGGAAGCCCGCGATCTGGACCTGAATGGCACCGAGAACAGTCAGATAACCTACGAGATCGTCGAGGGTCTCTATCGCACGAACTTCACCATCGATCCGGAGAGTGGCTTGCTGCGTCCCCTGCATCACTTTGACTTTGAGGAGCTGGTGGACAGCAATCGACGACATGTGCGCCAGGCCAATGCGGATATGCGAGAGATTGAGCTGCTTATCCGTGCCCGGGACTCGGGAATTCCCATGCTGTCGACCGTCGTCCCTGTGCTGATCTATGTGCAGGATGTCAATGACAATCCGCCGATCTTTCAGAAGAATTTCTATTCGAAAACTGTGCCCGAGGATCTGCCCGGCGGCAGCTCCGTGCTCCAAGTGCTGGCCATCGATCGCGACGGATCCGCGCCCAACAATGCGATCGTTTATCGGATACAAAAGGGAGCTAGTGACAAGTTTATTATCAATTCGGAAACCGGGGTCATCTATGTGGCACAGGGTGCCAATCTTGACCCAGATCTGACCGAAAGCAAGCGTCTGCTCTACACTCTGAATGTGGTAAGTAACTGGGAGAGTTCTTTGGTGGATCGATCCTCTCAATCTTCTCTTTAAGATCGCCTTGGATGGTGGCCTCGGAAGTTCTCAGCTGATGAACACGGCCACTGTGAACATCAGTATAAAGGATGTCAACAACAAACCCCCAGTGCTAAGTGATCTTCCCGCTCTGAGAATTGTGGAGAACACTCCAGTGGGCACCTTGGTGTATCAGTTTCAGGCCACAGATCCCGATCAGAAACCCATTCTGCGCTACAAACTAAATGCCGAACTTTCCGAGGCGCGCAACGAGGAAGGTGGACTGGTGAAGATCAGTGAATATGATTACATGGGCGCCTTCGAGTTGGATCCTATACAGGGTAATCTCAAGGTGATCAAACTGTTGGATCGCGAAAAGGTCGAGCACATCAAGCTGGCAATTACCGTGGAGGATCTAGCTGCAGCCAAGGGCAGGCAAATAGTGGAAGGTAAGCTTCTTTAATCTTATTTAAATGTGATTTAATTCTCCTCTTCCTCTAGCTTTTCTAAGCATTCAAATCCTCGACGAGAACGACAACAATCCCAAGTTCAGGCAACCGTTTTATCGGCAAACCATCACAGAGAACAGCATCAATGGCGTGATGATCGCCAATGTCTTGGCCTACGATGTGGACAAGAATCGCACCATTGCTTATGCCCTGGAGGGGAATCCCGCGTACAGGAATCTAGTTCATCTGGATTCGCAAACCGGAGCCATTGTGGTGGCCAACAAGATCGATCACGAGCAGCATCAGTGGCTCAACTTTAGTGTAAGGGCCACAGATTCAGGGCTGCCCCAGAGATCAGCCCTCGTCGATGTCTATGTGACGGTGTTGGATGAGAACGACAACAATCCCTACTTCATTGGTGGCAGCAAGAACTACACGATCAGCGAGAATGCCGAGCCAGGCACTAGAGTTGCCACCGTTCAGGCGGCTGACGCTGATTCCGGAGACTTTGGCAAGATCACTTTCTTAATGGATCGCATCAGTTCCCAGGGCAAGTTTACCATAGATGCCGACACGGGAGTCCTAACTGTGGCCGACAAACTCGATCGGGAGACGAAGAACTCGTATAATCTGGTGATCGAGGCCTGGGACAATTATCAGTTTGGATTCCTCGCTGGCGAGAGTCGCAATGCCTTCAAGCAAGTGTTGTAAGTAAAAAGTGAAGAGGAGAAGGAATTGAAGAGGAGTATTTGAACTTGTATATACTTCCAGCATTGCCATATTGGATGAGAATGACAATGCTCCAGAGATCAGTTTGCCCTCGAGCTGCGTTCTCATCACCGAGTATCACGAGCTGCACGAGAGCATTGCCAGCATTGTGGGCAGGGATGCGGATGAGGCTGCCACGCCCAATGGTCACCTCGAAATGGCCATTACCCAGGGTAACCGGGAAGGTAGCGATCACTCGAACAATAAACTGTTCCCCTTGACTAATGATAGATCCCCCTAATCTGTAGGTCTCTTTGAGTTGAGACAGCTGGATCCTTGGAATGCTCAGATCTACGCCAGCCGGACACTGCGCAACAAATTTGGCAACTATAGTCTGACCATTACCACCAAAGATCTGGGTGTGCCGGCTAATATAGTCCACAGCAACCTGGACATTTGCGTCTCGGACTTTAACGATCATGCTCCGGTTTTTGTGCGACCTTTGCACAATACCACAGTGCGTGTCCCAGAGAATGCTACGGTGGGCACGATGATTCTCCAGGCGTATGCGAGTGATGCGGACATGGGTCAGAATGCCCTGGTGCGCTATCGCCTCAAGCCCGATCCGCTGGGGAGTTACAAACTGTTCGATATGAACGCCAATACGGGAGAGTTGCTCCTGAGGGAAGCCCTCAATCGTGATAAGCAAAAGATACACGAGGTGAGTAAGGGAACTAGTTTATCTATTAAGATCACTAACTGATCTGTCTCTTTAACCCAGATACGAATCGAGGCCTACGATCAAGGCCTGCCCACCTCGCTGAGCACAGATCTGGATCTGATCATCTACATACGCAACGTCAACGATTACGAGCCACAGTTTATAGTCAACGATATCTCTGTTAACTTTACGGAACACTCGGATCCCGGCTCGGAGCGAATTAAACTGCCCGACACCATAGACAAGGACGAAATGGACCTAGACGATCCGAGCGAGGCGAACAACAGTCAGGTGTGTTACTTCATAATCCAAGGAAATGAGGAGGGCTACTTCCGCCTGGATCCGGAGACACATGTGTTGACCGTGGAGCGTCAGCTCGATCGTGAACTGATCGCCAACTTTACACTATATGTGAAGGCCACAGAGAACTGTGCGAATGACTCACTCCTTGAGCTGGACACGACGACGATAAAGAGCCAACAGTCTGGATTGCCACATTCCGAGAAAATCAACTACGATCGCTTCAAGCATTCGCGTCAATTGCGAGTGGTTAACATGGAGTACGAGATGTCCACATCCGCAGAGCCGGATCTCGTCTCCCACGAGAACTACGGTGACGAGGAGCGAGATCCTCCCCAGCTGGACAGCACCATTGTGTGTGTGAAGGTGCGTGTCCTGGACATCAATGACAATCCGCCACGTTTTCGATCGAAGATCTTCACGGGAGGCATCACAACCAACGCGGATTTTGGTCTGAGATTCATGCGTGTGGAGGCAACGGATCCGGACGAGGGAGCCAATGCAAAGATCACCTACTACCAAGTGGGCGAGATAAGACAAACCCTATCCGAGGGCCTGGAGAATGTGCGCAAGGCGCCTTTCCTCATCGACCAGGATACGGGTGAGGTGCAGCTGAACTTTGATCCCCAAAAGGGCATGAAGGGCTACTTTGACTTTATGGTGCTGGCCAACGATTCGTTGGGCATGCGAGATGTGGCCCATGTGTTCATCTATCTGCTTCGCGAGGATCAGAAGGTGCGCTTCGTCTTCCGACTGCAGCCGGATGAGCTGCGTGCCAGGATCGATACGTTCAGAGAGTGAGTAGCTGGAGAGGTTTCCTTTAAATCTATCCCAACACCTTTTCCGATTACAGCACTCTGGGCAACATTACCGAGTCTATTGTGAACATCGATGAGATCAAGGTGCACGTGAACAAGGACGGATCGGTGGATAAGACAAAGACCGATCTTTACATGCATCTAGTCGAGCGTGAGGACAACTCCATCTACGAGGTGTCCGAGGTGCTCAAGCTCATTGATACACACATTGAGAACCTGGACAAGCTGTTCAAGGATCTGAACGTGCTGGACACGCAGCCAGCGGAGGCGCAGCTGCTCACAGCTGGTCCAGCCAAGGGTGCCATGTTCGTGTGGCTGATCTTCACGAATCTGTTCATGGCCTCCCTCCTGGTGGTCACCTTGGCGCTGTGCGCCTCCCAACGCAAGGGCTACAAGAGGCAACTGCGTGCCGCCAAAGTCAACATCTTTCGTAAGTTGAATCTAGATACTTTTGATCCCAATCTAACTATGCTATCATCCTATTTCAGGTGGACACTCGGCCATGTCAATGCAGCATCCCAATGAACCTGCCACCAGAGTTCCCAATACCAACAAGCACAGTGTTCAAGGATCTAATCCCATTTGGCTCAAGGGCTACGAGAACGAATGGTTCAAGACCGAAGAGAATATCAGGTAATTATCCAACTCAATTAATCTAAAACCTTTTAAATAACTATTAAATGTATATATATCTTCGCAGTGTTGGTGGTCAGGACTCTTTGGACGACAATTTCCTAGCAATCGGAACTCAGGATTTGCACGAAACGCTCAAGGGCACCGCGAAACTCTTTAACAATACGAACGATCTGAATCGTCATTTCAATCTGTACAATCAAATCGACAAACTAACGAATAATGCTCAAATTCTGGCGCGAAAACTGGAGACTACGGAATTATAGCGCCCAGAATTCTCAGTCTATTTATTGTATTTAGCTATAAGTATTTATATTAAGCATATCTTAAGAGTGAACCTTGTAAATAAATTGATAAAATCCCAATATTTAATATAGAATGAACAAGAAAGGTTTTTCAACTTACTGCGTTTAATGTCTTGGTTAAAATTAAAAGTGTTTCTTAGAAATCCGTCTGATGCGGCACAATCCTAGTCTTCCGAAAAATCTCAAGATATAAAATATAAGCATACATGTACAGCTGATCAAGGTGGAAACAGTAGGTAAGGATATAAGCTGAGGGAAGATTAGAAAGATGGACAACTTACCACTTGCGTGTAGATACTCGAATTGTCCGAGATTTTAAAAAGATATAGAAATTTTTAGTTGTTGTATTGCCGTTCCGAGTACTTTAAAATACTGTCATCTGAATCTGAAGGCAACAGTTCTGGCCTACTTGGCCCAAAAATAGAATTTCCGTCTCTGGTATATATACTGATAACGGTTGCTTTGGACCGTTTCTTTAAAGGAACTACTTTTTGGTTGGGTTTAGTTTTTTAGGCGAAGGCCCTGCCCAAAATAGCTAGATTGTTACCGTGTCGTGCTGTGCTGTGTTTCCAGATGTTTAGCGTATTTTGTAATTAACAATAATTTGAAATGCAAATCCAAAATTTGTTTCAATTGATCGACCGCAGAACGAAGAAACCCAACGTAACTTGCAAAGATTTCTTTTGATAATTGATTGATCGCAATAAGGCGGGTTTTATGATTTTTTGAACTCGAGTATGTGTCTAGAGTTGGGAACTGTTAGGTTCTCGGAAAATTGTGTTACTTAATTTATATTGTCTTCTCTTCTCGTTCTGACAGCACGCTAAAAACAAAGCCTGCCCAGATTTCACATAAAACATTTAACTGCAAATTTGACTCTTCTATCGAAATGGATTTTTGTTTTTACTAAAAAATATTTCTAGGTAAAACATTTAATTTCAGTGGCCATAAAATCAATAATCAATTGTTGTGTATATTTTTTTGTATTTTTATTCTCTTCTTCTTATGTTCATAATATATTTTCGTTTTAGTTTTAATTGTTTTCGTTTATAATAATTACACAAATTAGATCACAAAAATGCATGTAAATTACAAAAATGAAATGTTCCTCAAACCGAAAAAAAATTCAACAACTTTTGAACCATTTTATTTTTTTTTTTTGGCAGAGTTGAAATGTGGAGGTGGAGTTTTTTTTGGGTCTGCTATTTCTATGGGTCTCTTATCAAATATATATATGTTATATGTATGTAAAAAAAGGCTCATTTGAATACAAATCGTACACAACAAATGAGAATTGTGTGGTTTTTGTTTTTAAAAAAGAATACATTGTTAATAGCTTCGCAAAATAAATTTTGTTCGCGTCACTTGCACAGCAAAGAAATGTGTTAGCTAATTGAAACAATTAAGGAGAACTAAGTTAAATTAATGCCATCAATTCATTTAGTTGAAAAGGCAACGAAAATAACATACATGGTTATACAGAGATTTAAAAGAGTTAGCCATAGTTAGATAGAGAGAGTTATTATACATGTTTTTAATTATTTATAGATATATTTATGTATATTTAAATATATTACAGTTTAATCCACTACGTTTAAAGTACGAGTAGTTCCGTTCTTCACCCAGTTTCTGCTAGATAGACGTCCCAAAACGAAGATCCTTAATGTGCGATGCCTAAACATAATGCAAAATTGATGCGTGATCTGATCTATATATAAATTGATGTTGATTTTGTTGTTTATTAAACGGGTTTCGCTCATTTAATACTTGCAAAGATGACAAATGAAAAAATACAATGGAAGTGGGATGTGTGTGTGTGGTGTGTGTGGGATGGATGGATGTGTGTGTGTTTTGGGCGCTAAGTGAGTTTATATATTTTCTTTTAAAGCGTAACAGTTTTCTTGCATGTATTTGTATTGGCTTGTGTATGTGTGTATGTATATCTGTGTTCGCTTAGACTAAAGAATTTTACATTTCGATATATAAAGTGTGTGTTTAATTCTATTTAATATGTAATTTTGTTTTTTGCTTTTAATTTACATATGTAAGTAGTACAAAGACCAAATCGGAAAGTAAAACCTGCAAATTGATTGGGGGCTGATCGGACCCCAAATCAAAATTCAAACTAAATTTATTTTTATATGTGACAACTTAAAAAATAAACAAGTTGCTTTTGAAATTTTCTTCTGTTTTTTTGTTTGTTTTTCGTAGGTTCCATTAAATTAAAGCTTACACAACTAATATGTTTGTTTATTATTTATATATATATATATAGTATATATAGTTTGTTTATATATGTATATTTAGTAATACGATTCGCGGTTTTTAAACTATGTAGTCCCTTGTACGTTTTATGTGTATGTGTATGTGTGTGCATATGCATATATGCAAGTGTGTGTGTGTGTGAGTGTGTTTTGAACCATAAACTAAATAAAACTTAAACCTTGCCGGGTTTTCTTCAACTCTTGTTGTTGCTATTGTTTTTGTTATTGTTACATTTCTCATTATAAAGTGGTTGATTGGTTGGATGTATGTAAATGCGCTTATAAAATGTTTAAACAAATTCTATGCTTACTTCGAACTTAAAACTCTTCAATGCGCTACTTATCATTCACCTTATCATTTTCCTTTCTTTTTCCCTTTCACGCTTTCAAATTCAAATTCAAATTTGTTACTAAGTTTTCCTACATACGTTCGTTATTTTTTTTTTGTTGTTTTTCATTTTCTTTTTGCCTTGTGTGTGTTTGTTTGTGTTTATATAAAGCTGCATTCTAAATTTCTTTCATAATTTGTATATTTTTTTGTTGTTATTTTTCGTTTCATTTGTTGCACTAACTTTTAATTGTAAGTTAAGAATTTAACGCTAAAGTTCCACGCGAATTTACATAATTATTTTTGTGTTTTTTTTTTAATTATATATTTTTTTTAAATTTTTTTTAAGTAATAGTTATATTTTTTGGAAATATTTTTTTCAGAATTTTTTGCGATAACACATGAAGTTATGATGTGTTTCATCAGATATATATATAAGTAGTATATAGAAGTGTATTCAAGATAAGAAATTGAGGTCAGCGAATCTGTCGAAATTTCATCGATGGCCAAAAAAAATGAAAACTTGGCAAAAATGGGAAAACAATCTGCATTAAAAGTTGTTCAACTTGTGTTGAGAAGTGAAGATTGATTAATTTGCGTTTTTTTCTCTCTCTTTTGTCTGTTCCTTTTCTAATAGTTTTAGTTGTTTTCGAAAGATCTGTTGAAAGAGTGACGAGCTGCTCGAACTCGCTTAAAGCGTGTGTTGCAATTGTGGCTAACAGGCTCCGACGTGGCTTAGATGTGCACCAGGCCGCGTAAATCCGCTACGGAGCCGTTGGAGCTGGAGCCGACGAGGCCGTTGCTGCTGCTGTTGCCACTGCCACTGCTGTCGACAAACAGCGTGGAGGCATCAATGCCGGATGTGTTGGGCGAGTTCATCACGGACGAGACGGCGTTCACCAGCAGATCATCGCCCACGTCGAGGAAATCGTTAAGGAAGGCGCTGTCATGTGCCGCCGTGCTGCCGATTGTCTGCTGCAGACACTTGAGGTTCTTATCGGCAATCTCGAGAGCACGATCCATCGCCTCGCATTCGGCTTGTTGCACTGCAGCAGCAGCAGACAGCGTTGGACGACACACACATTAATTAGTACAATGAAAGCCACAATTAAGTCTGTTATTATGAAATACACACCGGATTGAAACAACTCGTTGAACGCATCGTCCGGCAGCGTATCAAACACATTTACCAAATCGTGCTCCTCCAGCAAATGGGCGCCATTCAATGCTATATCATCTGCAAGAGAAACAGGTTAACAACGATGCAACAGAGGTCTCTTTGCAGTTGGTCACTTACCAGCCTCATTGGCGCCTATCAGCTCCGACTCGGACAGGCCGCCCAGACCCGTATCCTCGGAGCTGGCATAGGCCGAGCTGTTCTCACAAATGCCAAACATGTGCTGGCTCAGCAGACTCTCCGTGCTGGCCAGGGATGTGTTGGCAGCCTGTTGACTCAATCCGCCTCCGCCTCCGCCTCCTGACATGGCATTGCCAAAGGCAGCGTTGAAAGAGGGAAAACCGCAGCTGATGCTGCTGCTGCCGCTGTTGCTGTTGTTGTTGCTGCAGTAGTTCGTGTTGTTGCTGTTGTGATTATGGTTATTGTTGTTGTAGTGCAAACTGTTGTTGTTGTTGTTGTTGTGCAACTCGGTGCTGGCCGCCGTCAGTTCAGCCACAATTTGGCTAATCTCATCTGCCTTGAAATTGGTCAGCAGATTGACATTGGAGTCTACTTGCTGTTGTTGCTGTGGTTGTGGTTGCTGCGCCGGCTCGAT
Source organism: Drosophila recens (assembly GCA_037043495.1). Classification (NCBI taxonomy): domain Eukaryota; kingdom Metazoa; phylum Arthropoda; class Insecta; order Diptera; family Drosophilidae; genus Drosophila; species Drosophila recens. The sequence goes on from JBAMBJ010004568.1 coordinate 17,744, forward strand.
CTTGATCACCTGCAGCTGCTGTTGTTGTTGTTGCTGCTGCTGCAGTTGATAATCGCTGAGCGGCGCCAGCGCTGGCGGAATAATGGACAACTGAGGCATGGTCTGGAGCACGGGCACGGGCGCCGTCGGTGTGTAGGGCGTGTGCGACTTGGCCGACGACTGCGAGTTGCTGGCTATCGACTCCAGCGAGGTGGTGCTGCTCTTGCGCTGCAGCACCGCCGACATGGGCGGCAGTGTTGTCAATGTGGCGGGCGTGGATGATTCAGGCTGTTTCTTGGCACGCTTAAGCGGACGACCCACCGGATTGGCATTTGGATTCGTTTTACGCTTGCGCTTGCCAACTGCCGACACTGCTGGTGCAGAAGCCACTAGTGCAGCTCCGGGCACCGGCAAAGGACCAGGCACAGCAGGCGTGGGCGTGGGCGGAAGCTTGGACAGCTGCGGCAGAAGCTTCTCCTTCAGCTGCTGTTGCTGTCTGGACTGCAGCTCCAAGCCAGGTCGCAGCTGACTGTGGGCCGGACACAGGGCCAGCGTGTGCAGCATGTCGAAGACGGGCGTCTGGCAGGCGGATCCGTTCACCCGCCAGGCCACACAGGGCTGGAACAGCTGCTGCGTCCCGTTGTTGACAATGTGACGCTCACAATGCGCCGCCATGCTGAGCGTGGGCAGCTTGCAGCCCGCCACCAGACAGCGATTGCCAATCCCACTGCAAAACAAGAGATATACAAGTTAGTAAAAGTTCACTTGGAGAATGTGGAGTTCACTTACATGCCCTGCTGTTGATTCGCATGATCCTGGTACTTGAGCAGCAGACTCTGGACGCCCTGCAGGCGCTGACGTGCCGCACGCAGGGGCAGCTCCTGCAGCGGCCGTGTCGAGAGCAACTGCAGCGCCTGACGCCGCAGCAGACCCTTACGCACGGCAATGCGCTCCTCCCGATCCCGGTTGCCCAGCACGGAGAGCGGTTCCATGGCCAGCTCCTTGCCGGGGCTGGAGTGCAACCAACGTGTCTGCAGGCAGTAGGGCACATCGTTCGGTGGCAGCGGTTCGTTCTCGCTGAACAACACTGAGCCCGATCCTCGTTTGGCTCCCGATGCGGGTTTGCGACGCCGCGATATCCGATTTGCCGCCGCTGGATCCACCGGAGGAATTGGAGGAGCTGCCTCCGGCTGCTGTGCGGCGGGCAGAGGCGCCTCCTTCACAGCAGCAGCCTTTAAATTGTTTGTTTTGTTGGCCCTTCGGCAACCTGCATTCGTTGCTGGAGATCTGCGCTTCGTCGGGGCAGCAGAGTTGGCAACTTTGGAAGACATTTGTTCAGTTTGAGTACTGCTGATGGATGCTGTTGCTGCTGCTGCTGCTAGTGCTGCTATTCCTGCGGGTGATGCAGCTGCTCCTGCCACATGCAACTGCATGGCCACATTGCCCAGCGGCGGAGCTGCAGATGCGGGCGACGGCGGAGTTGGCGGTGTCAAGGGCGCAACAGTTCCCAGCTTCATCATTGCTGGATGTGCTGCAATCTTAGCATCTAAAAGCGCGGGTGGCTTCCGAAAGATGACATTGACGGGAATCTCGTTGAGATCGCCGTTGTCATCGACAGCATCGGCGGAATGTTTCTTCTGCTCAACAGGAGCAACAGCTGGAACTGCCACAGCAACTGCAACAGTTGCTGCTCCAGTTGCTGCCGTGTTGAACGCCGTCAGTGGCGGTGGATGCGTTTGATTGTAGCCGGCAAACGTTTGTCGCTTGTGCAACGACTCAACAACAATGTGGTTGTTGTTGTTGTTGTTGCTGTTGTTGGAGTTCTGGCACGCCAGTGGCAAGGATTTCTTCTTCTTCAAGCACTCCACCTTTTGCAAATGCTGCGCCAGCGTCGTGTGATGAAACTTGGACGGCGGCAGTGAACCGCCCTTTGGCGGCGACATCGCTGCAGCTGCAGCAGCAGCAACTGCTGCTGTCGCCGGCGATAGCGGCAGCACAATGGGCGACACCATCGCGGTCACAGCGGCCGTTGGCGGTGCATTTGCCGTGGGCGAGGGTAACGAGGCGGGTGATGTGGGCGGACTGACCAGCGCTGTGGCAACAACAATGTTTGACTGCAACTGCAATTGCTGCAGCTGCTGCGGCTGTTGTTGTTGCGGCTGTTGTTGCTGCTGTTGTTGTTGCGGCTGTTGTTGCTGCTTCTGTGTGGTATCCAATAAGAGCGGCGTTTGCCACAGCGAAGGCGTGTGCGTGTAAAGCGGCGGCGGCGGCGGTGGTGGTTGCGGTGCAGGATGCTTTGTCGTCAACTTGGCCTTCAGTTGCTGCTGCTGCTGCTGTTGTTGCAGCTGCAACTGTTGCTGCTGCTGCAGTTGCTGCTGTGGTCGCACCACGCACACGTTGGTGGCGCGTTTCGGCGACGCTTGCGGCTGCAACTGCAGCGAGGACTGCAACTGCAATTGCAATTGCAGCTGAGACTGCGACGCTGGCTGCCTTTGAGATTGTGTGACATTATTGAAATTCGTTGTTGTTGTTGTTGTTGCTGCACCCAAAGACGCCTGCGCCTTTGTTGTTGCTACTGCTGCTGCTGCTCTCGCTGTTGCTACCGTTGTTGCTGTTGCTGTTGCATTGCCATTCAACTGCGCAATGGGCGCTGTTGTTGTTGTTGTTACTGCTGCTGCTGTTGCGCCAACAATGCTCGACTTTTTGCCTGCAACAGTTTGTTTGTTGTTGTTGTTGCTGCTTCGGTTGCTGCTATTTCTGCTGTGTTGCGCTTCGCTTAGGCGGGCTCGCGATTTCTGCAACAATAACAATATACATATATATATTTATTTAGGTAGGCAAGTATGTGTGTGTGAGGTGTGCATTGTTTAGTTTTTAGACCCTGTACTTAAAATGTGCAAAGGGTACATCAGGTCTGCCGTAACTGGAGATATGACAGACTCTGTACAACAACTCAGAAACCTACATAAAAATTTTGATGTACTTGGCTATTTTTTTCAGGGATCGTAACTGCTATAAGTTTTACAATAAAAATTGCAACTTAACAATTATTTTCAAATTGATATTTTTAAGTTACGAAATGACAATAATTTTTTATTTTTATTTAAAAGCTTAAAAATAATCATAAAAATTGTGTTTTTAATAAAAAGTTATGAAATAACACCTGTTTCTGATTTTTTCAATAAAAATAAAAAAAGTAGTTAGTTTAATTAAAAATTTAAGTTAAAGTTATACTATTTTTTGGTATTTTTATGATTTTTTTAATATTTTTGGATATTTAAATAAAAGTTAAAAATAAGAATTAAATTTGATTTACATACAGTTGCGGTCAAAAAAATAGTAGTGCGTGCAATGAATTTACAAAAACTTAAAATTTAATGACTTTTAATTTATCCAAATTTTTTATATAATTTTTTTAAGATACGTTAATATATTGTTAATCTATCTGAGAAATCAAAGATAGTGAACAGTTATTATTTTTCGACTTAGGAATTTTTTTCTTGCAATAGCCGGAAAAATGGGCGGTCAAAATAATAGTAGTGATGAACATATTCAAATATTTTAATGATAAAAACGATCCAAAACCCCCTTTTTTTTATTTAAAAGGTTAGATATGTGAAATGCACTTAATAATTAACAAATTTAAAAATTTGTTGTGAAGCCTTTATCTTGAATTACCGCCTTACAACGACGGATCATGGCTTTTACATCGTTCTGTTTGTATTGAGCTCCAGGCGCTCCTAGCGATCTTCCAAAGATGAATATTATTTGTTGGTTGATGCTTGGCAATATCCTTCTTCATATCGGACCACAAATTTTCAATGGGATTCAGATAGGGGGACCGTGGTGACCACTCCACTACATTAACTTTTTTCTATGCGAACCATTCTTTCGAAGATTTGCTGATATGCCTTGGGGCTATGTCCTGTTGGAACCTCCAAATTATCGGCATATCATCTGAAAAATACGGTAGCATAGTGTCCTGCAGAATTTTCACTTGTTCGTGCCTTTCCTTTATGGTTATGATCCATTATATGGGTTGGACCCAATAATGTGAAAATGCGCCCAGGTTATTATTCTCATACCACAATGTTTGATGGTCCTGCAGGTGAATCTGGGCTGATATTCGAACTTTAACGGATACCTTACATGTTATCGAGATCCTCGACCAGCAATAAAAATAATTTTGGACACATCCGACCACTAGAGGTTTCTTTATTTCTCTAGGGTCAATTCAGATGATCCTTAGCAAATCGAAATCGCTTTTGGGCAGGTATTTTTTTTAATAACGGAATTTTTCACGGGCTTCTTTCTGCCAGATTATTATTTCGCAAACATCTAAGAATGTTTTACACACTTTGGTCCATACCAAAGTCCTTTTTTTAAGTGCTGCAGGAGCAAAAGGGTCGCGTTTCAAAAACCTCACTACTTTTGTCACTTGTCTTTTGGACATGGATCGAGGTCTTTCACATTTATCCTATTTTGGCGACTACTTAATGGCGTTTCTGATTATGGTTGGCAATCATATAATCAAATTTTTCCACTTCCTTAAACGTTATCCTTTTTGAAATAAGTTTTTTATAGGAGCACGCTTTTCTGGAGTGCAATGCTTGCCACGCCCCATTGTAACAACTCTAAGCAAAATATTTTTTATACAATTTATAGAAAATTATCAAATAACAATTATAAATATCGAATCAAGTGCCTTTCCTGCTTAATATCCTTTTTTTCCACTTTTAATGCATTCACTACTATTATTTTGACCGCCCATTTTTCAGACTATTACAAGAAAAAAATTCCTAAGTCGAAAAATAATAACTGTTCACTATCTTTGATTTCTCAGATGGATTTACAATATAATAACGTATCTTAAAAAAATTAAATAAAAAATTTGGATAAATTAAAAGTCTTTAAATTTTGAGCTTTTGTAAGTTCATTGCAGGCACTACTATTTTTTTGACCGCAGCTGTATATCTTATAAATTGAAAATAGAAGTTTTTTTTGAAGATAGTTCCGACTGAAATAGGAATTTTGGTGTATATCTTTTTACTATAGCATATTTAGTTCACATTGATTTTTTCAGTTGAAATTAGCATTCATAACTCTTCTTTGCAGTCCCTGCTTTTGTTACACTTTAAGTACAGGGTCTGCCTTAGTCGAGTTGGCTCGACTGTAGCCATGCCTTTCTAGTTACTAGCTTCGCCTTGACTTGCGTTGACTTGACTTGGTCTTTTACCTGTGCATTAAATAAAACTGGCGGTGTCGCTGCAACGGTCTCTGTGAATACATATGGATCCTCAGGCGTGTTCGTTTTCCCGCCGGCTGCAACTCCGACTCCGACGCTCTCCACATCCAACACTGTCACCACTGGCGTCGTTTTTGTTGCTAATTTAGCTACTGTTGCTGTTGTAGTTGGTGTTGTTGCTGCTGCTGTTGCAGCTAGTGTTTGTGTTGCAATGCGCTTTGTTGCTGCTGTGCTTTTAGCTGTTGCTACTGTTGTTGTCGCTGTTGCTGTAATGAATCTTGACGCTTGCTGACATGACATGTCCAATTTGAAGTCGACGCCGTTGTTGTTCTGTTTCGTTTTCTACGCTGCTGTTATTGTTGTTGTTGCTGTAGTTGTTTTTAGTGTATTGCGTCTGCTCTGTTTGTGTATTTATGTATGTATTTTTGTGTTATTTGATCTGCAATAGATAACACAATCCGTTAGCTTAGTCATGGAAAGTCAGAGAAACCGCTGTTGTTGCTGATAAGCAGCAAAGAGCTGCCTTCTCGAGGGGCGTTGTCACGTGTTCGTTCTCTGCCAAATGCATTGCGAAAGCTCTCAAAATACTCACACACTCAGACACACACACATTCTCTCTTACTTACACTCACTCAATATTTATGTGCGCACATGTGAAACGCATTGCATTTTAAATAAAACAATGACTCAATTGTGAATGTGTTTACACTCATAAATACACGACTATTGCAAATACCCTACCATATTAGTCTAGTTTCATATCAGCAAATACAAAAATATATATTAAATAATCTTCAGGCTCTGTTTGACAGGCGGCATTAATACACGTTTACTTCGATTATGCATAAATCGATACAATGCCAATCGATAACCATATGTGCTTTTGCTTCAAAGCGATAAGATAAAAAAGTGCAATTCATTAACAGAACGTCAATATTAAATACCAAATAAATCATTCAAAAAAAATATCCAATGACATTCATTATTTTACAGGGTATGAAAGCAAACGTCATTGTCAAGATTAAAGAAATGTATTTGTTTTCGTTTCACGGTAAGCCAATTCAAGCGAATCGCCAGCTTTCTTTCTTCTTTGCCTCCTTCTTCTTCGTTGTCTCCACCCACCCCTTATCCACCTTCGCCGACCGCCGAGGAGAAGACAAAGCAAACACAGAATACTGATAATAAAACACAAAGCAAAATTCGCAATTATTCAAAAATAATAAACTCTCTCACTCACACACACACACGTTGGGGGGCAAGACAGATTTTATTGCAAACGAATTTAGCAGCAACAACAAAACGCGCACATAAATTTGCATGCCCGACGAAAATTGAAAAATGGGAACAAAAACAACGTAGCGTATAGATACATACATATGTACACGTACATACATACATATAAATGTGCTATAATCAAAATAAATAGAACAATCAGAACAGCAGAAGAAAAATAAACAAAACAAAAGTGTACGAAGAAAAGGCAATAAAACTTAGAGTATTTTATTAGATTTAATTAAAAATAAGAATTGTGGAATTGTACTTATATAAATGTACTGGAATATACGCAGACAATTGATATCAGTTAAATAGTTTTTATATACAATTTTTTTTATATATTCTCGATAGTTATGAAACTATCAGTAAATGTAGAAAATGGTAAAAGTAATCTTTTAATTTGTGACAAAATTTAATAAACACTTTAAGTAAAATCAAATAATCTTATCATTTTAAATGTATCGATACACCATATGTGATGTAATTTCTATAAAAAAGCGAATGATTTTACCAATTATGATTATGATAATTAAAAGTGTTTAAAGTATTAAGTACTGTTAGTTTACTGGTTTTGCCAGTTATTATTATTGGAGTTTTATTGATTAACATTATAATAATGCAATTGAGTTGAATTTCACTCGGATTTCAATGGGGGGTCAATAAATGTCATAGGTAAATGCATTTGTTGTTGTTGCTGCATTGCATTGCTTACATCAAGTTTGTTTACATTTCCGACAAAGAAGGAAATGACGAGCAAAGCATTAAACAAGCTCTATCTACCCACGCTTACGTATGCAAGACTCAACATGATGGGTATAAGAGTGTACGTGACAGTTTTGTTTATTATTCATGCATTGTGAACTGACTGACGTCGACGTCGATGCTGAGGTGGAGACAGAGACAGACATAGCAACAGAAAGAGATGGGGAGAGACAAAGAGTGGGGCCACTACGCGGAGTACGGCAATGAATATTTTTAAGGTTAAAACTTCGCGAATATGCTCAAAACAGAAATCAAACAAAAATACACTCAAAGATACACACACACACACACCTTAACACATACAGCGTGCATGTATTTGTGCTGCTAGGCAAAGGTTTTTGATCCTAAGCCGCAAGAGAAACGAGCGGCAATAACAAAAACGAAAAAAAAAACAACAACAATGTATTTAGCGTACACATAAAAAGAAAAAGAACCAAAGAAACATTCCGATAATTGCAAATAATGACTATACTGATGTTTGTTGTTGTTGTTGTTGTTTATGTTTCGAATTGTTGTTGTTGTTGTTGAGTTTGTGGCTTTGGTTTCCGCTGCTTTGCTCTGAAGTCCATCTTTTTCTTCATCTGCTTCTTCGGCGGACTTTGCCTTTTTTGGAGTTAAATGTTAACTGGTTTTGTTAGCTCAGAGCTGTGTTCAGAGCGCTTGGAAACGCTTGAATGCTGATAAGGCAGTGACAATAGAATAGGCTAACCAACCATAAGCCAAATGCCAAGACAAAAGAAGTCCAACCAACAACAACAACAACAACAACGAGTACAAGACTTGGCAATTGATGAAGAAAACGTGTAGAAACCAAATAAAATCTTACGGATGCTTCACGATCACACATAGATGAGGGTTTTTTTTTATATATTTGCTTAATGGTAAATATGGGGAATTAAGGTGACGAATCAAATGAAATGTGTGCTCTAATCTCCACATTCAAATGATCTTTGATACCCAAGACGCAGTGAATGGTTACGTATTTATTTATTATTTTTCGTTTGATTGTGTATAAATATTATAACAATTGCTAAGCAATCACATTTACTACGATAAAGAAAGAATGTGTATTCTTGTGAAAATAGGCACATACAGTTGCGGTCAAAAAAATAGTAGTGCGTGCAATGAGTTTACAAAAACTCAAAATTTAATGACTTTTCATTTATCCAAATTTTTTATATAATTTTTTTAAGATACGTTAATATATTGTTAATCTATCTGAGAAATCAAAGATAGTGAACAGTTATTATTTTTCGACTTAGGAATTTTTTTCTTGCAATAGCCTGAAAAATGGGCGGTCAAAATAATAGTAGTGATGAACATATTCAAATATTTTAATGATGAAAACGATCCAAAACCCCCTTTTTTTATTTAAAAGGTTAGATATGTGAAATGCACTTAATAATTAACAAATTTAATAATTTGTTGTGAAGCCTTTATCTTGAATTACCGCCTTACAACGACGGATCATGGCTTTTACATCGTTCTGTTTGTATTGAGCTCCAGGCGCTCCTAGCGATCTTCCAAAGATGAATATTATTTGTTGGTTGATGCTTGGCAATATCCTTCTTCATATCGGACCACAAATTTTCAATGGGATTCAGATCGGGGGACCGTGGTGACCACTCCACTACATTAACTTTTTTCTATGCGAACCATTCTTTCGAAGATTTGCTGATATGCTTTGGGTCTATGTCCTGTTGGAACCTCCAAATTATCGGCATATCATCTGAAAAATACGGTAGCATAGTGTCCTGCAGAAATTTCACTTGTTCGTGTCTTTCCATTATGGTTATGATCCATTATATGGGTTGGACCCAATAATGCGAAAATGCGCCCAGGTTATTATTCTCATACCACAATGTTTGATGGTCCTGCAGGTGAATCTGGGCTGATATTCGGACTTTAACGGATACCTTACATGTTGTCAAGATCCTCGACCAGCAATAAAAATAATTTTGGACACAACCGACCACTAGAGGTTTCTTTATTTCTCTAGGGTCAATTCAGATGATCCTTAGCAAATCGAAATCGCTTTTGGGCAGGTATTTTTTTTAATAACGGAATTTTCCACGGGCTTCTTTCTGCCAGATTATTATTTCGCAAACATCTAAGAATGTTTTACACACTTTGGTCCATACCAAAGTCCTTTTTTTAAGTGCTGCAGGAGCAAAAGGGTCGCGTTTCAAAAACCTCACTACTTTTGTCACTAGTCTTTTGGACATGGATCGAGGTCTTCCACATTTATCCTATTTTTGCGACTACTTAAGGGCGTTTCTGATTATGGTTGGCAATCATCTAATCAAATTTTTCCACTTCCTTAAACGTTATCCTTTTTGAAATAAATTTTTTATAGGAGCACTCTTTTCCGGAGTGCAATGCTTGCCACGCCCCATTGTAACAACTCTAAGCAAAATATTTTTTATACAATTTATAGAAAATTATCCAATTACAATTATAAATATCAAATCAAGTGCCTTTCCTGCTTAATATCCTTTTTTTCCACTTTAAATGCATTCACTACTATTATTTTGACCGCCCATTTTTCAGACTATTACAAGATAAAAATTGCTAAGTCGAAAAATAATAAATTTTCACTATCTTTGATTTCTCAGATTGATTAACAATATAATAGCGTATCTTAAAAAAATTAAATAAAAAATTTAGATAAATTAAAAGTCTTTAAATTTTGAGCTTTTGTAAGTTCATTGCAGGCACTACTATTTTTTTGACCGCAGCTGTATGTAGGCATAGGATAACAGATGCCAAACAGGTATTCCAGAGTTTAGGTATGAATGTTGAACCTTGGCACAGTGTGATCTCGACCTTTTCGAGAACTCTCTTGTTTGGCTTTAGGTAGAGTAAAATGTGAGATTGATGCTAGTTTATCTTTGTCAGTGTGCGTGCAAGAAATGCGTGTTGCAATGCCTTTGGAATCTGCATGTTGTTTTATGATGGGCTGCAGAGGAGACTCAAAGGCCTTGCTGGTTAAACGAGCTACGATCCATACAGACAGACAGACAGCTAGTCTGTTAGGCAGGCAGGCAGAAAGCCGGTTGAGAGGTTAATTACGAGAGCAAAGCGTTCGCGTCGTTACGCTTAACGCTCTGCAACAACAGCGAATGAAATGTACAACAAAACTACTGAATTGTAGTAAGCAGCACACAACAACAACATTATAACTAGCTTGTATCAAATTAAAATGTTTTATATACAATACATACAAACATACAGATCAGACATACGAGCACACATACATAGATATGTACATATGAATGTATGCGGTTGGAAACGCTCGAGAAATCAACAAAGAACGACAGTTCTTTTGTATCAGTTCTTTTGAAGTGAAGAGTAGAAGAGAAGAGGAGGAGAGAAGAGCTCTGGAACAGCAGCCGTGTCGTGGTTATTGACGCACAACTGAAATTACAATGAAATGCACACACATATTGCAAGTGCAGGGAAACCGAACTCGTTTGCTTCCTTCATAACCGGAAACTGAAGGCTAAATGTGTAAAAGAAAAAGCACAAAATAAACGAATGTCTGCATGCATATAAATGTACTTATGTCTGTATGTATGTACATATGTATAAATGCATATGCATGCTCATAATGACGACCGCAGCGAGACTGAAGCTGTGCCAAACGGCAGATGGAAACTAAGTAAAGCGAAGAGCGCCAACAGGCAATCCGTCTCCGTCTGTCTGCCAGCGTGTAGGCCGGACCCGTTACTTCCCACTTTGCTTTTCTACACTTCATAATTTTACACTTTGCTTTTTGTTTTTGTTTCATCACTGCGCACAGCGAGCGTCAGCTGCAAAGCACTCACAGTATTCCGTATACACATGTAAGTACATATGTACATACATATAAATAGAAAAGTGTTTCTATTTCACGGTCTAAACGCGAGTTTTTGGCAACTCACTCATTCACACACACACACACGCACACACACATGAGCACTTCATCGTTGATCGTCATGATGACTGTTGCGAAACGTAATTAACATCGCCTGGCACTGATGTGCATACACACACATACATCCGTATATTTGGTGCGATGTCGAATCGGTAATAAACAAACCAACAAAACAAAACAAATTGTGAATTCTCGTGTAAATGAACTTTTGGGGCTATAAAAGGAAAGCGGTTTGCACCATTTTTGTGTTTGTTTATCATAACGTTGGTTTTTTTGCACTTGTATTCGTCGGCACTTGAATTTATCTTCATATGTACACACATATGCATGTAGCGCACTTCAAATTCGGCTTTGCCGGCGTTTTTATACGTTTTTCTTTATATCCAGCCGTTTGCTAAGGCGGTGGCGGCGACGTCGCCCTTTTTTCGTTCTTCCCTTTTCTTTCACTTCGTTTCAATCACACAAATATACACAGGGAGAGAGACACACCCATACTAGCGCATTCACCACGCTATCGTCGCTGCACTAGATTACCTTGTAATTGCACTTGTGTTTCTTTGCTCATTTAAATTAGCACTATAACCAAATTGTTTATGTGTCATTGAACAATTCTCTATAATCAACGCGTCTTTCTTTCTTTATTATGTTCGCCGTTCAATCTTTGTTTTTGGCGTTGATTTGCTGCAAAACAAGAATGCGTCACAAGCAGCGCAAACACATACACACACACAAACACACTCACGCAAAGATACAAGAGCAGCAACAAACGAGAGAAAAAATTTACCCAACCGTCTGATGACGAGTCAAACGTCAAACTGGCGCCGGAGCGACGCTCACAATATACTTGGATTTGTTGTTTTTAGGTACCCTCCCAAGTGCAGGGTTGTCAGCCAACCGAGCAAGATGTTTAGAACCATAAACTAGTCATAGACTTATGTCAAAACCTCCACTACTATTGGAAATAATTTTTTAATATTATTTTTCATAATCATACTTCCATTAAATAATTTAATTTTGTTTAAAGAAACTTATTCCAAAGTTCATCCGAAATGTCGGCAACCCTAGTCTACGTTTGCTTTTCCCGCGCTCTTTGCCTATGTTTGCACACATACACACAAACAACTCAGAGCTATTCAGCGCTCTCTCATATGCATACATGCATTTCAGCTCACGCAAAATCACCAACACACTCGCACGCACACATACAAATACAAGATACATTGCCAATTACGCCAGCACAGACCTGGGAATTTTTTGCAGAAAAAAAATTTTTTCTTCGCACCGTAATCACAATTTCAAATGCAATTTTCGATTTGAAATCTTAAAGCTGCCAACTCGAGACGATCGCTTAGCTGTAGGAAAATCTTTGTTGTTACACTTTATTGTGTTTTGGTTGATTGGGCATCGACTTAAATGCGTTTTTATTTAATTTATTTCTCCACGATATTTAAGCGTGTGTGCGCATACGTGTTAACACATACAACGACAAAACCTAACATTTTGCTGAACTGCTATTAACAGCGACAGTAACTATAGTGAAAATTGAATGCTTTGAATGTATTAAAATTTAGTTTTGTGGATGTAATGTATTGAAAATTGTTAGGAAATAAGTGTTATTTCAATCTGTGCATAGTTTTGTAAAAAATGGAAGAAGGATTGAGTTTGAATTTAACAGCTGCAAAATGAATCAAATTGCCTTTGTGAACAGTTTTTAACAGAAGCATAACAGAGCTAGTGATGGACCTGCTGCTTATCACAAGTATTTTAAAGTGAAACGGGTACAATCAGTTATTTATGGTACATAATGCAGGCCTTAACCGAAATGTACCCAAATGCAACGGCTTTAACGGGTACTGATAATGAGATGCATTAATATCAGAACATGGGAGCTTTTAAAGTATGTAAATCATTAGTTCCACTCGAACAAGTCAATTCGTAACGTAGTGCTGTGAGCGACTGTATTACGTTATCTGGAACACAGCTCGATCGCTCGCTTTAACAGGCTTGATTTATGTATAAATATATTCCAAAACACAAAACACAATTCAGTATCTGTTAAGTCGGCAAGACATGGGAATTAAATTAATGCGAGGCATGTTTACAACAACAACAACTCTGCCTCTTGCTGTTGTTGTTGTTGTTGTTGCTGCTGTTTGCTCATTGACATTGAGCGTAACTGGTAATTATTATTATGGGAAACTTGAAAACTTGTCGATCTGTGGAATTATCATTATCATTATCTCTCTCTTTACTCTTTAGGCCAGCGACAGGGCGACTGCCAGTCGATAACGACGGACGGACAGACGGTCCTAGGACAATGTACGCCAGTTCGTCAGTGCGAGTACTTTATGAGGATTCTAACGGCGAAATTCGTCTCCCAGTCGGATCGCAATCTGCTGCGCGATAATCGATGTCAACAACAACAGCAGCAACAACAACAGCAACAACAACAACAACGGCAACAAGAGAATAATGTTCAAGTAAGTCGCTTAATTCAATTTTGAATAATACTTTGAAGAGAGTATTTTTGTTGAATTAATTTTAATTTATTATTATTTATTAAATTAGTTATCCTAGCTATAAGGATATTTTAATATTTACATTTCAATTCTTATGCTATACTAATTTATTAACCTATTGTTCAGTCTTTAATTTATTAATTTTGAATTTATTTTGATTTATTTTGAATCTATTTTAATATTTATATTCTAAATTATATTATTACTATTGCTAGTTATTTTATTTATATGTTTTGATTCTCTTTAGATTTTTATTGATTTAATTTAATTTTATTTTTTTTTTAAATTATTTTACATCCTAGCGCTGCAATAATAATCTATTGTTTAGTCTTCAATATATTAATTTTATTTTTTATTTAAAATTAATTTATTATTAATTTTAATTTATTATTAATTAATTCATTATTTTACATGCTAGTGCTGCAAGGATATTTCAATATTTATTTACCTATTGTTCAGTCTTCAATTTATTAATTTCATTTATGTATTGAATCTATTTTGATATTATATTCTTAATTATATTATTACTGTTGCTAGTTATGTTATCTATATTATTTTGATTTTCTTTAGATTTTTATATCTTTAATTTCTTACATGTATATTTATTTTTTTCTTGATTTTTTTGTAATTACATTTAATTTTATATCTCAGTCAGAAATAGTTTAGGTTTGTATTCGTATATATTCGTGATCTGTCTACCTATGTCGATGTCTGTCTATCTATTCAAACTGTAGTTTTCCTAAAACCAATCGTTTGAAAATTTACTTTAAGTATCAATAACTTTGTTCTTTTTTGAGATAACTCTATCAATCTCGCAGATTGTACAAATATTATAGTCCTTAACATTCTGACAAAATTTAATTTAAATCCAATCACTAGAAATGTCTAATAATTATAATATGAACGATCAGTCGAAAACTAAATTTATCTTCGCCTTTCATTCTTTTTTTTTAATGTCAATTTCTTTATTTTAAAGGTATGCTGTCCATTGGAGACTCCCAATAATCAACGTGGATCTGCGCAATCCGGAAGAGACGCATCTGGAATCCTGAGGCATCCGCAGCTGCCCCTGGAATGTGGAGCCGTCAAATGGGAGCGTTCCAATGATTCGGAGACGCACATCAAAGAGTTTCCCTGGTTGGCATTAATTGAATACACGAAACGTATGTAAATCCCCATTCCACATTCCACATTCGGCCAGCTCTTATCTCTTATCTCTTGTTGTGGTTTACAATGACGCAGCCAATCAGGAGAAGCTTCATGCTTGTGGCGGAGTTCTGATCAGTCAACGTTATGTTCTAACTGCGGCTCACTGCGTCTCCAGTCGATCCGTAAGCAACTCGCGCTGGGAGATTCGCGCCGTTCGCCTTGGGGAATGGGACACAATGACGAATCCCGATTGCCAGGCAGTTAGTGCATCCGGTACAGTTGAGTGTGCACCATCCTATCAGGACGTGCCTGTGGAGCAGGCCATTGTGCATCCACTTTACAACAAAGACGACACCAGTCAGACGAACGACATTGCCCTGATCCGACTCCGAGATCCCGCCCAGCTCAGCGACTACGTGCAACCAATCTGTCTGCCCAACAAGCAGCTGCGAGCCGATGAGCTGGAGGAACTGGTCACCGAGGTGGCCGGCTGGAAAGCCCAGTCCACCTCGAGGCCCAAAAAGAGCCAGGTGCTCATCGCGTCCATCGAGAAATGTCAGACTCAATATGCGGCCCAGAACATCCGCATTGTGGCGTCCCAGTTGTGTGGCAGCGCCAACACCAACGAGTGCCACGGCAACTCCGGCGGACCCCTCATGCTGTTCAAGAACAACGCCTATCTCCTGGAAGGACTCCTCTCCTTCGGCCCGGTCACCTGTGCGACCTCTGGCTGGCCAGACATCTACACTCGGGTCGCCTCCTACATCGATTGGATACACGAGAACCTAAAGCCTTAACCATCTAAGGCCATTTTCATTATTTCTACTGATATTACAAAACGAATCTCCTGGGAAATTCTGTTTTTATAATACATTTTCTACTCACTACCTGGATTTTTAATTACCTTTTAATTAGAGATTTTATCAATAAAAATGCATACAAAATGCTACTATTTTTATAGTTAAAATAGCCAAGTTATGTTTCGAAAAAATAAACATACTAAGCATTTTATCAATTATTAAAAGTATATCTATTACATACATCTTTTTCTATTTCTTTTTCTTCTTACTACCTGGAGTTTTAAGTACCTTTTAATTATAGATTTGTTCAATAAAGGTGTAAAAAAATACAACTATTTTTATGATAAAAAAAAGCCAAGTTTTATTTTGAAAAAATAAACCCATAAAGCATTTTATCCATCATTAAACATATGTATTTATTTAATACTTATGTATTTATCTTTTTCTGTTAATTACATGCATTTTTAATTTACTTTTTTTTAAATATTTTTTTAAATAAAGTTTATTTACTGGACACAAAATACAAAAATTATAATAGTAAAATAGTAAATTGTATTAAAAAATAGTTTTATTATCTTAATATCTCAAACATTTAATTAATTAAATAGTCTTGAAACATTTAACTATTGCTTTAAATAAATATTGCATATTCTGTGTTATTAAAAATAAAGATTTCTTATACGTTTTTTTAGCTTACTCTTATTGGAAATAAAAACTTTTTAAATATATTTATATTTCATTCTTATATTTAAATTTGATAAGTCTGCAATCTGAATTCAATAACAAACTGAAACATCGATATATTGCTGCAATCGATATTGGTTTTGTTTAGTTGCAATTATCGCTGTGACCAATGTTTTTAGTTATCCCTTTTATACGCGTTGCTTTTGCCTCAACAGACCAGTCTTGAAATCGACTTCACAAGGGTTTCTATTACCGAAAATACATAAATTTGTGCTGAAATTTAAGTTCAACTAGTTTGTGAAACAATTCGTTATGGCAGAAGCTGCAAAAACTGGTAAAAGTTTAATAAAGTCGTGTGCGAAATACGTGCAAACAAAGTTTCCATTCGTGCGTATGTGAGCGACAATGGCGACTGTCTTATTAGTTGACATCGATAGGTTTTTTGCTTCTGCAGCACAGAGTTGCAAGCGATGAAAGTTCTTATCGAAGCCGTTAAGCCAATCGAATTTAAATAATCACTTTTTTTAAATAATATTTTACAGAAAGTGCCCACGGCGGCTCATCTCAAAGGCGCAAGCATCGGCGCGGCAAGAAATCGAAAATGGTGCCCAAGAAGACAAAGAATCAGTATCCGCCATGGAAACTGGACATTCTGCCCACGTCAACCGGGAACGGGGCAACGGGCAGCGGGGGGAACAGCAATGCTCGCACTAAATTAGTGCGATCGCGCTCATTGCTGGTGCCCTACAACACGAACCGCTTCCTCATGGAGGAGCACATGTCCGAGTTGCCCAAGGACGACTTTGACGACAACTGCTTTGGCTCACAGACCGAGGATCAGGAATTGTTCCTGTCCAAAGAGTTCTCCAATGTCTACGAGCGAGCGCGCGTCGAGCGTCTGGAAACTATGAACAAACAGGAGCTCATACAGGAGTGCCTGCAAGTCGAGGACCGATACTCGAAGGATCAGGGCCGTCAGCGTCAGCAGAGCCTCAATGCACAGAATATATCGAAGGAGTATGGTGCCAAGATACGCGCATTGGAGGACAAGATCCGTGAACTTGTGCGGGAAAATCAAAGTGAGTTGACGACTTTGTCCTGGATCAAACTGAATGCTAAATGAATTTGTTTTTCAGTACTGCGATCTCATTTGATTCGCTCGCGGTCGCCAACTTCAACGGCCGCAGCAGCTGCGGCCGCCTCTCCGCCCTCGGCAGCCGCGCCCACCGCGAGCGCCGCCTGTGAGCTGCAGGCGCGGCAGCAGCCCCAGCAGCCCACACCCATGGACTCGTCCAGCGAGGACAGCGAGAGTGACAGCAGCAGCTCGACGTCCACAACCACATCCAGCTCCTCCTCCTCCTCGAGCAGCGAAGGCCATGAGATGGGCGTGGCCGGTCTCAACATTGCCAATGGCCATGTCGAGCGCAGTGCGCGGCGTCACAGTCACCGACATAGTCGCAGTCACTCGCGCTCGCCCAATCTGCTGATCAATGGCCATGCCGACCAGGAGGAGGAGCACTTGAACCTGCTGGATGCCAGTCGCATGGACGAGGATGATGACAACGACAACGACAACTCAGGGGAGGAAGCCAAGAACAACGAGGCAGTAGATGAACCAGCCAAATAAACGGCAATCTGTTGAATTGTGTAAATAGACGACTCATTACTTGTGCTTGACTTCCCGCGATATCCTAACTCCCTGCTCCAGATTACTTTAATAATCCTTGAGGAAACAACTCAAAATCAAAAGCATCTACAGACTTTAAGCAGGGACTTAAACCGTAACCGTAACCGGGTTTGGTTTAAGTCCCTGCTTTGATTTAAGTAAAGTTTGTGCCTCATTATTTGCGCTTGACATCCCGAGATATCCCGACGCCCGACTCCTTGCTCCCTGTTTATGTAGTTGTCAGTGATTACTTTGCTAATCCTTGATGAATCAACTCAAAATCAAAAGCATAATCAACTACAGACTTTTAGCAGGGACCTAAACCGTAACCGGTACCCTTAACCAATCGTTTTTTTTTGGTTTGAGTCCCTGCTTTTATATAAGAAAAGTTTGTGCCTCATTACAAGTGCTTGACTTCCCGCGATGTCCCGACTCCTTGCTCCCTGTTTATGTAGTTGTCAGTGATTACGTTGATAATCCTTGATGAAACAACTCAAAATCAAAAGCATAATCAACTACAGACTTTTAGCAGGGACTTAAACCGTAACCGGTACCCTTAACCAATACTTGTCTTGGTTTGAGTCCCAGCTTTTGTATAAGTAAAGTTTGTGCTGTAATCAAATACTTTAAGTACCCAGCATCCGCCAAAACTGCTTTTAATTATTAATCGCGCGTTAATTTTACACTTACAATTTACACTTTACACATTATGTATGCTAAGTTAGCCAGTAGCTTGACAATTTTATTGAATATTGAATTTTATATAGAGTACACCCGATTTTTAACTGAATAAAATATGTTGAATTGTAATATTGAACTTAAACGAGCTACAGAATGCAACAATTACTTTAGCTTTAACTTAACATGAATAAATAAAAGATCAGTTCGTTCAACTAGGATCCATTGCTGGCGATGATCTTCACAAAGGAACTGTATTCGCTAGCGTAGAGGCTTTTGGAGATTCCAGCGTATGCTGTGCCCAGCAGCTGCTGTTCCGCTGCCGTCAACTGAGGCTGAATCGTTAGGCGTTTGGGACCCCGCACAGGCATCCAGCCGGTGACGGGCGCCGCATTGGCCACCATGCAGCCACGAACGGCGACTGTGAGTCCCACCAAGGCCATGGCATCGTCGCGATACTCCTGGAGCAGCATGTCCGCCACGCCAATGTCGTTGATTGCATCCTTGGCATGGGCAATGTCTAGGAAATGGGGCAGGTAGTTGGCATGTATGAAGCTGACAAAGCTCTTGGGCTCCGTGCAAAAGGCTTCAGACAACTCCTCAGGGCTGTGCAGGAGAGTCTTGTTCTTGTCCTCATTAACTGCAAAACATTACACATTAATAGAGGACAATTCATGGCAATTAGTTGCGCATTACATTTGGGATTGAAGACGCGACCGAGCGCATGCATCATGGTAATGGATTCATCCCGTCCAATGGACTTCAAAGTGTTTGTGGCTTTCTTTTTGCGACCTTTGCTAGGAGCCGTTGCATTAAGCTGCTTGGTCGCCATACTGGGAGCACCTTTAAGCGAGCCAAAGTGGAGATTGATCAGGGCACTCCGTATGTCACCCTGCGCACACACAACAATCGAGTCCATCACAGTCTGCGCGGGCAGCTTGTACAGCGTCTTGTGCTGCTCCTGCTGCATCAGTGTGCCAAAGCGTTTCATGGACCTTTGCATAATGGTCGCCGCAATGGAATTGAAGCTAATGTGCTCAATGCGATGCTTGGCCTTCAGTTGATCCGTGAAGAGCTTGTAGCTGATGTTGAGCACCCGCGACTTGCTGTCGGCCACTACGAAGACCAGCGGTGACTTGCCATAGTTGGCGTACTCGCTGAAAGGATGGAGTGTTTATTGACTTGAAATGAGTGCTCCAAGCTACTTACTCTAGCAGCTCTTCGAACGTTGAGGCTGCGTCCTTTAGCAGCACGTTGGGAAAGTCCTCGACCAGGAGAAGACGCTTGTTGTGCGTCGCCAGCAGGGACTTGTAGCGTGAGGCGCGTAGGAGGAAGCTCTTGAAGGCCTCCAGCTGTGAGCCCATGTAGGAATTACCAGTAGCTTGATCCCCCAGCGCACTGATTTCCTCACAGTCAATGGGATTGATCCATTCCTGCAGCTCGTAGCCAAACTCCTGCGCCAAGACACGCAGCGTCGCCGTTTTACCAGACCCCGATGGTCCGGTGAGTAGACAGATCTGTGCTGGGAACTTGGAGCGCATCGCTTGACAGTGTCGCAACCAGTTGCGCACTTCATCTATTTTCTTTGGATGCACAGCCAGATCGTCACTTGTGCTGGGCGCAAAACTCTCCATCCAATTGTCGCTCACTGTCGGCGTCACTCCATTGGCCACACTCTCAGTGGGCTCAGCCTCGCTTTCCCCATCCAGCGTTAGATCCACCACTGTCTTCGTATTTAGTGTGGCATTTGTTTTCCTTTGGCTTTTTAGCTCTGAGGCTGCGGCGGCGCTTGCGCTTCTTGTGCGCTTGACGGGCACAGCTTCCGAGTCGTTCTTTGGTGTCATATTTAGCTCGCTGAATGCGGATTTTACCCATGGTTTCTGTGCTCATTTGATAAGAATTAGTAGTACTTTTATTAACTTAAATTAAAACTGTTTACCTTTTTTGCGCTCATTTTGTTTGTTATCGATATAAACAATTTCGATACTTAAAATATGTAAAGGCGACCACACACGACAAGCTTGTTCGATGAGCATGCTCGGCTCGTTGATATTTGGAGCGTCTTGCGAACATCACATCAAATCAAACCAAGTCACTTTGATTTAAAAGTTATAAATTAAAAAAAAAAACAGAATTTAATGGAATATATTAGAATTGGCCTGCACTTTGGTTATCAGCTTATTTTTTTCCAGGTTCAACTGCTGAGAAAAAATGTACAAATGAGTCGCTCGCCTTCTGCGGGCAACAAAAAAATGCAAAAAACCGAGCATGCTCATCAAACAAGCTTGGCGTGTACCTTTTATGAAAACGCAAGCACCTTCTATGAAAAATGGAAGATTCTAAATATTAAAAAAAAACCGTTACATTAATTGGCAAATGTTTTTATCGATTATGACAAATTAAGAACAAAATATAAATCGAGTTTGATTCGTTATTTATTCGTTTTGAAATGTCGCAAGTGCGCTTTACAACTGTACAACACTATAATAATAACGTTACATTTAGGATTATGTGGACTATTTTAGCATTGAGAGTTCTTTTTTAATTAGCTGCACACTTTGCACATTTTGTGACAAATTGACTTCTTTGGTTTTTATTTACAAAAGCAAATAGCATATACATAAACAATTAAACATTTAAATATATAATGAGTAAGCATATAATAATATAACTACAATTTATATGTATGTACATACAATAATGTATGTATGTATATCATTAAAATTTAAAATTATTCATTGAGATACTAAAAAGCACGTAAATTAAGCAACGCCTTACAACTAACTAGAGGGATATCTATAAAGGAATGAATATCATCATCATCAACGACGGGATCTGGCGTCGCTATATATATGTATGTATGTTTATCTCGGGTAATCAGTGCCAAATGTAATTTGATTGTGCCTAACCTAACTTAGAATATACAAAAGTCATAGGCGGTAAATCTTCCTCTTCTCCAACTCTTCTCCATCTACTTGCGCTGCTCGAATCGCTGCGTCAGCGATGCAATGTTCGAGGACGCCTTCACTGTGGGCGGCGTGGGCGTGGCCCCGACTGCTGTGCCCGGCGCACGCTTCGCTGCCAGGCCGCTGCTGCTGAACGACGGCTTCGCCGACAGCGGCTTCGGTTTCTGTATCGTGGCCGATGGCGCCGCTGCCATTCCGTTGGGCAGTGTCTTGGCTGTCTTCGTGAAGGATTTGGGACGTGCGGCGCTGGCACTGCGTGCCACTTGATTGCTGGCGGATGCAGCGATCGGTGGTTTGCCACTGTTGCCTCTGGACGCACTTGATGACGTTGCTGTCGCTGCAGCTGATCCTGCTGCTCCTGCTGGCGCTGGCTTGAAGCTGGAGAAGGCGCGCGTGGGCGAGATGTCCGAGCGTGTGGGCGCCACACGTGCCACGGGCGTGTTCAGGGGCGCGGCACGCAGATATGTGGACGCTGCAGCTGCTGGTTTATCCTCTGCCGGTGCCTGTGCCTGGCCAGAGCTGCTGTTGCGATTACTTCCCGCCGGCTTCGGTGGCGCCGGACGCTGTGGACTTCGCGGCGTCTCGGGCTGTTCCTCCTCGGCAGTGGCCAGTGTCGCGGGTGTCGCCTTGCCCGAGTAGATGGAGTCGCCGCCATTGAGCTTCTCAAACTCATTGACAATCTCGCCCAGCAGCCCCATGTCGCCGCTGCTGACATTGCTGGCCAAACTGGCGACGAGATCGCTGCGCTTCAGAGTCTTTGCCGCCGGCGGAATCTCGTCGATGACCGAGTAGATGTCATCGCTGGACGCCCGCGTCTCCGCCTCCACGAATTCACAGTCGTCGTAGGTGTTCTCAGTGGTCTTCTGTGCCGTTGCCACTGGCAGCTGATAGCCCGACGACGTTGTGGAGTTGGTCTTCTTCACCACTGGCGGCGGACGTGGCGGTGGAGATTTGGGACGTGATCCGGCTGCGGCAGCAACGCCAGTGGCTGTGCTCTTCGGACGCGCTGCTCCAGGCGGTGATCGCATCGAGCCGAATGTCTGTACCTGCGTCTTCTTGGTGGGCGAGCGCATGGATTGAGTGCGTTTCACTAAATTCTTGGTTTCCTCCTCCCGTGGAGTCGTCTCTGAGTCCGAGTTGGAGGACTCGGCGTGCGGGGGCATTGGCACCGGCATCGGTGCGGAGATCTCGAGGGTTCGCAGACGCTCGCGGTCAATGTACGTCTTCTCCTTGAGCGGCGGCTTCTCCTCCTTCTTCAGGAACGAGGCCAGGCGTCTTATGGTGCCATCCCGCTTGATGTTCAGCTTGGGATCAGCATGGAGTGGCACTGGTGGTGCGGGCGCCGAGCGTTTGGGCGAAAGATCTCCATCGCTGCCCACCATTTCCATGGCCAGTGTGCTGGAGTCCAGAGTCGGTGTCGATATGATGGGACGTGCCGTCGAGCCAGGATTGGGAGGTGGCAGCGCGGGCGCTGCACGCGGCAAGGTGTCGCCTCTCTTCTCCCCCAGCTTGACCACCGGCGGAGGCGGTGCACTGCGCTGTGGCACTCCCACACTCTCTAGCTGCACAGTGGGCTGCACAAATGCCACGTTGGGCCCACTGTAGTTGCTGGTCGGCGAGCTGGCGTTGTTCAGCGGACGCAGCGTGAATCCCTTGAATTTGCCAAACATTCCCGCGCCCGTGTTCCCAGCGACGGCGACGGGGGTGTCGCTCGAACTGCTCGGCGACTTGAGCAGCGCCGAGTTCATGTCATCCGAGCTGCTCGGCGTCGATTTGGGCAATCCAATGGCTCCAGCTCCACCGCCAGGTGGACCATTTCCATTGGGAACCGAACGCACTGTCGGCTGTTTGTGCCCGCTGGCGGTTTTCAAGCTGCAATCGAGACACAAGATCAGAGTTAGAGGGAGATAGACATTGTGGGTGTGTGTGTGAGAGTGTCTTTGTGTGTGTGTGTGTTACATACCAACATATAGCAGTGCAAGGAGAACAAAACCAACACCAACGAATAAATCAAGGCATAACATTAACATGCTTCTAGCAGCGACTTAACAGCGGCTTAACAGCGGCTTAAAAGAAAGCTGCTGCTTATGCTAAAGCAAACATATTAATCTCGTACATAAAATGTTAATTACAGACAGGTACATATTACTAAGCAAACAAAACCAACACCGATTACAAAAACAAAGCATTTATTTAATTAAATTTAAAAACTAAATTAACTGAAATAGAAGGCTTAGAAATAGGTTAAGTAGAATAACACATAATAAAACAAATGGCAGCGAAAGTGATGAAAGGGATTTAAAAGAGGAAGTGGAGGAAAAAGTAGATAAAAGAAAAAGGAGTTAAGGAGAAGGCGGAGGTGGAGCAGGAGGAGAAAGAGAAGGAGGAGGACGAGAAAGAGGCAGAGGCAATGAGAAAGACAAGGAAGAAGAGGCGGAGAAGGAAGAGCAGGAGAAAGAGGCTGAGAAGGAAGAGCAGGAGGAAGAGCAGGACGAAGAGCAGGAGAAAGAGGAGGAGGAAGAGGAGGAGAAGTAGGGAGAGGAATAGGAAGAGAAGTAGGGAGAGGAGGAGAAGTAGGGGAAGGAGGAAGAACAGAAGGAGGAGTTGGAAGGAAGACGATAAAACGGAAGGAAGGAGAATGAGGAAGAGGAAAATAAAGAGGGCGAGAAGGAGTAGATAAAATGAGGTTAAAGATAAAAAACTTAAGCACGCAACATGCACAACTTGTTGTTGTTGTTATTGCTTGGCATGCAAACATTGCTTGGGCAGTGTTTTTGTTATTGTTGTACTATATGTATGTAATTGTTATTGTTGTTAGTTTTTGGCACACCTCGCGGGGTCGCTCTGTATGTATTGGGCGCCCTCGGTGAGCGCCAGAGGATTTGTTGTTGCATGCAGACGCGGCGCCGTGATGTCCAGCTTGCGTCGCAGTGTATTATTGTTGTTGTTATTGTTGTTGCTATTGTTGTTGTTGCTGCTGTTGCAACTGATGTTTCTGTGCGGTGGCACAGGCGGCGGTGATGGTGCCGCCGTCAGCTGGGAGGAGGTGGAGGAGAGCTTGCGTCGCAACAGAGGCGCCACAAGGTCAACCTCGTAGTTGCTCTGGCTCTTGGGCATGGCAGGCGGATGCACTGCAGCCAGGGCGCCGGCTTGCCTGGACTTGAGCCGCGGCAATGTGGAGTGTATGTTAGTAATTGTTGCAGTGTTAGTTTGTGTGTTAAGTGGTTGGGCGTGCGGTGGAATTGGAGGTGGTGATTGTGGTGGTTGTGGTGCAGACGTAGAACAAGTGGTGTTAGGTGAACTAGCTGTTGTTGTCGAGCAGGAGGAGACAGCGGCGGCGGTGCAGCAGACGGGCGGTGAGATGCCGCTGCTGCGACTACTGCGACTGCTGCTGCCGCCACTGGACGTTGACTCGGACGTCGATACATACATATTCTCGGCGAGCTTTCCACCGGCGAACTTGTTGCGCAGCATAAAGTGATAGACAACCCAGGCGCAGAACAGGAGCGGCACCACCAGGAAGAACAGAATGTACATGAAACGCTTGAAGCTCAGCTTGCCTGCAAGTAGAACAACAAAGGTGTCAAAAGGAATCAAATTTAATGGAGTAAGTGTTGATATACTCACTGCTTGGATCTGTAGCTGGTCCGCTGTCCACGGAGCCGCCGTGTCCGGGCTTGTTGCACGCCTCGCCGCCGAATCCCACGTCGCAGTGGCAATGGCCGCGACTGTTGCAGACGCCGTTGTCGTTGCAATTGTCGGGACAGGCCGATCCCATGCCCAGTTGACGCACACGGTCCAGCGGCATGCACTTCTGGTTGACGCACATGCTCTGCTCGCCGCACTTGGCGCCATTCGGGGTTAGTCCCGGGTCAATTGTCTGCAGGCCGAGATCAACGAGCGCCGTGCGGCAGGCGACGATTTTGCGATCGTGGCTGACATAGGAATGGGACAGCACCGCTGCCGTTTCCATGCCAAACTCGAGGCGTTCGTTGAGATGGGTGCAGTGCAGCATGCCGCAATGGACGTGCTCGGGCGTACACTTCACAAAGGTCTTGTTGAGGCGATTGTAGCCACAGTTGCCCAGGCGGGAGCCTTCCACGTTCTTCTCGTAGCAATGCACGGAGTTGTCGCCCGTCGGTCCCCACAGGATGCGACACTGATTGGCATGGGAGCGACAGGTGCCCAGGAAACAGTAAGCCTGATTGTTGTCGCACGGTTCCGTGTCACGGCGAAACACATCCGCCGGACAGTACTCCGACTCGCCGGTGCAGTACTCCGGAAGATCGCATTCGTTCTCCGACGGACGACAGGCGCTGCCCGCCAGTTTGGGTCGACACGTGTCCAGGTCACAGCACTCGCCGGTGGCACAGGAGGCGTTGCTGTGCAGCATGCAGGTGTGGGCGTTGCAACAGCTGTTCTCGCAGTGAGCGGGCAATCCGCAGTCGCATTGCTCGCCCGGCTCCACGAACCCGTTGCCGCACTGCGGGGAGTCGAAGAGCCGGGTGGGTTTGTTCCTCAGGCAATAGTTCATGCCGCGTGAGAAGGCAATCGTCAGCTGATCGATGCTGCAGCTGCTCCAATGCACAGGCACAACCGCCGTACTGGAAGCAGCCATTACACACTTCTCATCCGGACAGTGGCAATCGCTCGAATCGTGCTCCATGCCAAAGTTATGGCCCATCTCGTGGGCCATCGTGGTGGCCACCACGGCCAGCACCTGACTGTGCTGCATGCTCACTCCGCCCGAGTATTCGTAGGTGCAAATGGGTCCCTTCAGTGCCTTGCCCACCACGCCGCCGGAGAACATCTCCTTGGTCAGCAGCTGTGCGTTGTCGTTGGGATGCTCGAGGACGAGCTTTGTGCTTCGATAGTTGAGAAAGTTGCGCAGCGTGACGTCGCCATCGCTGGAGAACTCAATTTCGTTCGATTCGTTCCATATGACCACGCCCACCAGCGCCACAAAGATATTAAGGGGCACATAAAGCTGCAGAGGATTGGGAGATTAGCATGGGAACGATAAAAGGTATATCTTAGAGACTTTAAGATCTACAGCAGCGGTGGGCACGAAATCTGAATTCGGGCGCAGCTGCTAGCTCCCGGAGCCCATGCGTGCCCACCGCTGATCGAGAGCCATAAAATTTGATTTGTATTCTAAGCTTAGTTGTTTCAGAATTTTAGAAATCGAATGAAATGGAATCGAATTCTACAGATTTAATATCGATCAGAAATTATTTAAAATATAATATTGTTTTTTTTTTTAAATTAAGTACAGGGTCTCGACTTCAGACGTTAGTTTTATAGCTACTTACGGCATTCACAATGTTGGCCAGATCCTTGCAGTGCTGATGCACTCGCTTGGCATTCTCCCCGAAATGGTTGTACAACTTGTTGTCCACCACGATGACCAGCTCCACGTAGCTGGAATACTTGTTGGCATTGTATGGACCACGAATCAGTTGACTCTCATCCGCATTCCTTCGCTTGCGTATCAGCATCCGATGGAATTCTCCGCCATCCAAACGTTGGGGCACAGAAGGTTTCCCATTCTGCTCCCAGCTCTCATCTTCGTGAGGTGGATTGTGGTTATCCTTGCGGCTGTCGTAGCCACAGGTAGCATTCTGTTGCAACATGTCAGCGTGCCTGCAAAATTCAAAACGAATCGTAATTTGATATTTCCGTAGCCAAAAATTAATAACGGAAGTGCGAGTCGTCTAATATAAACGGCAAGTCGAGTGGAATGGACAAATGGGCAGGGCCATAAAGCAAATATTTATAGACCACAAATAAGGCAAACATTATTGGGGCAGGTAACTCCCGTGGTGGCAGGGGGAAGCAACGATTAGATGCCTCGACAACAGCAACAGCAGTGAAAATATTCGATTAGATAAGTGTTAGAAGACTTGAGGTTTTTATGACTGAAGAGTTGCCTGATAATATGGCAGAGATACCCTGTAAGCGTACAGACAAGACAGCTGTTGCTGAAATGTTAATGAGAACTGTTCTCCAAATAACAGAATGTGAGACACTTAACATAACAAACTCATGCTAACAGATCGGGAGGATAGCAAGAAATAGACGTGGGTGCCACAGAAATCGCATTCGCTTGAAACTGACTTAAAATTGTATGAAATTTATGTCAAAGTTCATACAAATTTAAGTCAAATTCAAGCGAAAGCGATTCCTGTGGCACCTCTGATAATTTTACAAAATTAACATAGCCTAGATATGTTAACAAACAAATTGATAAATTTAGTTGAAAATGTTAAATTGAAAGTAATTTGAAATA
Organism: Drosophila recens; assembly: GCA_037043495.1. NCBI lineage: Eukaryota > Metazoa > Arthropoda > Insecta > Diptera > Drosophilidae > Drosophila > Drosophila recens. The sequence goes on from JBAMBJ010004568.1 coordinate 45,672, forward strand.
AGAGTAAAAGTTGAATGTTAAATATTTGTTCGAACATCGTAAAAAAGTTCAAGTTCTGTTCAGATGTTAAATTCCCTTAGCTAAGTCTTGTGGCTTTGTCCCTTCCGTCGTAACTCACCTGAGCAGATAATGGTCATCCTGCAGTCGTCCGTTGCCATCGATGTGCGGGTGAATGAAGTACGTGTGCTGGCCATCGAAGACGACGCCATTGAGGCTGCCATCGCAGGTGGATAGCGCCACTGTTGAATCCTGAATGCCACGTATATGTCCCTAAAGAGTAACGAGTACAGCAACGTTATGTAAAGTTGAAAGAGAGAGAGGGAGGAATAGAGAGATTTACCTGATAGTGGCATAAATCAATGTCAGTCTTGGTGAAATTGCGCACGACGTAGCCGGAGGCGCCTTCTTCCTGGTTGCTGGCATTCTGATAGCGCAGGAAGTGGGCGTCGGGCAGGAGGCGATCGTTGCGTTGCAATTCGATTTGGATGCGTTGTCCTTGATGCATGTAGCTCAGTATTAGCTGCGGCGCATGCAGACCATCCTAAAAAATATATCAGCAGATACCAAAAATGAATTCATTAAAGAGATTTCCAGCTTTATTTCATTCACACACGCAGTGGTGAATTGTGGCCAACACACGCAAATCCGGCCGCACAATTTTCTAGGTGCGAATGTGTAAATTTCTAACCCCTCTTGCCCTGCTCCTATGCCCCCGCGGCTTGTGGACCTTAATAACAGGTTGCCCTTTGGCGCGTTGAAACTAATTAAAAAGGGGTTTAGCGCTCGTGTCCGTTCATTCCAACATTCCATGCTGTGGCACACACCCATTTGCTCCACAAAAAGGACCTCGCAGTCATATCAAATTATCCTGCACACATTTTTCCTTAACTTCCCTTAGTTGTGGGTTTAACCTCTGGTTATTTAGACGGCATTTTTGTTAGTGAATCCAAATTAGCGTTTAGTTATTAACCCGTCTCAATCGGCACGCAAAGTCTACCGTCCGGTATCAGCTGTTCTTGCTATAGAACTAATTGAATTTACGCGAAATTTAGCTAAGCTAACAAAATTAATTTGTTGACTCAATTACAACAAAAATATGTTACTCTGTTAATAGCAGACAAAATGTAATAATCTGCCTGATTCCATATAAAAATTTTTTTTTTATAAATTCAATACACATTTTTAAGGAAATGTATATTAAAGATACTTTAATTCTGTCGCAATACTTCTAACTTTTTATCTGGCTTTACTTGACTTGATTCTTCATTTACTTCTTACTTTGTATTTTATTTTACATCTCATTTACCTACTAATTTTTTACCCCTGGCTTTGTATATTTCTTCTCGTTATTTTTTGGCTTATCTTTTTCATCGAATTTCATTTCATTACACTTCTTGATCAGTGGCTAAATTTTTTTTAAATTCAAAATTTCTTACTTTTGCTTCTAGTTTTTAGGTTTGCTTCTCATTTTACTTTTCACGTTGATTCATGATTTCTATTTCTTGCCTTTTTTTGCTTTTCTTCTCATATTTTTTCGATTTGCTTTTTGTTATGATTCTGGATTAGTCTCCAATTTTACATATTACTCTGCTTCTAACTTTTGTGTTTGATTCTCACTTGGTTACTCGCTTTGCTTATTGTTCTATTTCTCGATAAAAATATAATTAACTTTTTAACTTTAGTCCCCATTTACTTCTCATTTTTCTTCTCGAATTACTCTGCACTTTGCTTTTTCTTGTACTTCTCGCCTTGTTTGTTCTTGAAAATGGATGCCCCATGAGAGATTTCTCAACTTGACCCAGATGATGATGTTCAAATGAATTGCACAGCGATTCTAATTTGTAGTACCACTACTTACCGCTGCATCCAGGGTGCTCTGCAGAGCGCGCTTAGTGCGACCATGTTGCACTAGGGGGCGTATCACAGTGTGTGTTGAAAACTCATTAAGGGCAGGAAAATAGTCACCGATGTGTGCTGCAAATAGAAAGGAAAAGTATGAATATATGCGAAAGTGTTTAACATGTAGCTGAAATTGTAATAGATACAAATGTATCTAAGAGTATAAGCGTTCGTGTACACACGCTGGTGAAGGGAACACACCCAAAAATTAAGCAGTCAGCATGACAAAGACAAATCCGCAGTGAGTGAAACTTTGGCCATGACTGAAAGGTGTCTCTAATGGGCTTTAGTTCCATGATGGTTGACAACTTGAGCCCGTAATTAAGGCAAAGAATCAGCTGCAGTCTGATAATTATAAAATGATGTGTGTGCGCGCTTGTCTGATGATGACAGATAACACAAGCACAATAAACAATAAACAATAAAACATTTGTAAATATCGAATATATGTATGTACATATCTGTATATCCGACTGGTTACACTCAGTCCGTCAGTCTGTCAGCGTCTAATGAGTGATGCATGGCCATGGGCAATGCTAAAATTAGCAAGTTCATAAATTAAGTATGTGCTACAGATTTGGACCTATACGTTATACGTTATACATTATATGTATAATACATATATTCTTGGAACTGCCAACGTTGCTTTGTAACGTAAAACACGTCTAATTAATGCGGACCAACAGCGCAGATGTCTGACATGCAGCAACAGCAGCAGCATCAGTTCGTTTTGTATCTCATAGCTTGTATCTTGCAGATACATTTCGCACATGCGTGGGCTCACACACACTCACACAGTTACACTTTAAGAGGCACTCATATGGCCAGCAGCGAATCGAGAAAACAATAAACCTCGGCACACGATTTGGGGGCCCCCAAAGAAAAACATCTTTCAATTTTAGCGACTGCTAAGTCTGGCACCACCACAAGAGAAGACCACTGTAGACGTTGTCGCATCGTCATCATCATCACCATCTTTTCCACTGCCATCCCCTCCTTCATCTGAATATTCTTCTTCATCATCTCCATCCAAAAGTCAAGACGCTTTCCAAGTGTCACACGCGTCAGGGCTTTTTTGTTTAACACGACGCCTCAAAAAAGAACAAAAAAACGAGTCTTTTTATTATATTTTATTTTTATAACTCGCAGCGTTTAACGCACAACGTTGAAGAGCTGACAAGTTGAAATCTTCTTTCATGCTGCTGTGCAGATTTCCCTCCTCTTTATTTTTGGGGCTCACGTCTTTGTCATTGCAAGCCACTGATTCGCAATTAACGATACCAGATTTATGGCTGACTGAAAAAGTATCCCAAAAACCTAATCAATTTTCGTTGTGTTAAAGTTCTTTAAGAGCCACAAAAACAATACCGTACAATGACATGAGCTTAAGGTGAGATTTTGATTAGAAAACTATTCAATCTTCTTTTTACTACAATATTATTTAGAAGAAAAAAAAGCAACAGAATTCAACATATTAATAAATTATTAACCAGAGGGGACTCTTAGACAGTCAAATTAATAATTTAGCAAATAGAAACATCACCAATCTTTTCATTAAACAAGTATAAAAATTGAAGCATTCTGATCATATTAATAGTTTAAATTATACTCAATATGAAATATTTTAATTTTAAATAGGTATGTTGCCCATTTATTTAATTATTCTTAAAATATTTTAACATCTGTTGTGGCAATTCATTTGTATAAGTACTAAGCCCATTAAAATGTATGCAACATATAATAAATACTTCTATAAGGAATTTGAAATATTATCCAAATGTTTTCCGTGGCACGTTTTGCTTTATTCGACAATTTGTTTAGAGATTTAACATTTGTTTAAATTTTGCCCACATTGAATTGTTTTTTTAAATTGTACTTTCGAAAGCAATAAATGAAAATGTTATAAAACACACTTATATTGATGTCTGGATGTGTCTGGATAGGGGAAGTATAATGGATCTGAAGTGACTAATCAATGTCTCAACGACTGAAAGCAGCGCTAATGACTTGCAGACTAATGCAAATGCCCTTAGGACATCCCAAACAATAAGTTATTCGGGAAATATCTTTAGCATGGGTGTGAAACTATTACAGAAAAGTAATTAACCCAAATGAAAACATGAATGATTGATAGTTTTGACGACAAATGAGCTGCTTTGAAGTAATTAATAAATAGTAAAATTCAAGATTCAAATCAAATCTGAGAAGATATTAAAATTTTCAAATAGTTCAATGGGATTTTTCATTCCAAGCTAGTTTTATGTGTGTGAATAGTCGTTAAGTTACGCGTTTTAAAAATAACTGCAAAAGTGTTTATCAATTGATAAGCGACTGTGATAAGCGCTGAGTTATGCACACATACTGATGTGTATCTATTATATATAAATATTTGTATTTATGTGCATTTGTTCGGCAAGGGGAAAAATGAGAAACGCCATATGAGAAGTCATTAAACCAGCTGAGAGAGCAAACGGCGCCAGGAGGCGTTATAAGGACCTTTTCTAGTGGAAAATCATTAAAACTAGAACACAACAACAAACAACAAACACACACTCACACTAGGAGCTACATGTCGGCCAGACACAGCGGGAAATTATCACACGAGACGATTCGAGCCGAGCTCGAGGCAAAAACATATGGCGCACTAAGGTCAGAGCGGGGAACTGAAACTGAAACTGGGTCTGAGTCTGGGATTGGGACTGAGACTGGGACTGAGTGTTGTCTAGGCGTGCGTCCATCATCGTCTCCATGGATGCTGATGGGATTGAAGGTCTAAAAATAAAATGAAATTGGAAAACCAGACGCCGTTTTTTTGACGTTTGACGAGCTCATGTCATCGCGCCCTTTGAAGCCGATGATGAGCATGATGATGATGCTGTTCAAGCTCATGCTGATGATGATGTTGCAAAGGATTTGTTATGCCCACAGTGCAGCGTGTTTACAGTGTTTGTTTGGTTATGCAGTCGGGTTTGTTTGTGCGCCTCTTCATTGGGGTTATAGTCGCTAGTATCTGAATTCTATTATCACACAGCCCGCACACTACTAACTGAATTTCAATTGATTTTTCATGCAAATCCCAAAAAAACGGCAGCTATCAGTTGGCACTTGTCAATCCCCCCTCGCTTGAGATCGAAAGATGTTCCCCTCATTCTCTTTTTGCACCCTCTTATTAATCTGGAACTCGTATAACAATCAACAGCGGCGACAAAAATTTATTTTTATAACTTGCGTTGTCATAAAAAACGAATATTTAATACTGCAATGACATTAAAAAATGCTGAGATACTTGAAAGTCTGATGGGTTGGCCAATTGAGAAACTGAGTCCATATTCAATACACATATATTCTCTAGTTATTATAAATGGTTACGAATGGGAACTCAATGCATGATTTTCAATTTGAAATATTCCATTTGAATGATGAAAAATGTTGGCCCTTGAAGTGACATGAAAGGGGGGGATCTGTGCATTTTCCAATAATGGCTAAAGGCATTTAATATTAATGCTGAAATGCTGGAAAAATTATGATGCCAACGGAAAAATGTTAAACCCAATTAAAAATGCCTCATTTGGATTGCATTTGGGGAAGCTGCAGAAGGGAGGCCCATAAAATTTGTAACACTTCACGGTAAAGTTTTAACGGCTGCAGTGCATCAAAATATTAATAGAAACTTGGAATCAGGGCATAAATATTATACAAAAAGTTGGCTGGCTCCATAAACAGATTAGTGGCAGCTCCCTAAGGCGTGAGTGACTGAAGAGCAGGGGGGAATATAAGGAGAAGGTAGGGGGCAGAGGGCTGCCTTTTTAAAAGGGCAAACGATCCAGGAATATGGCAAATGCATTACGAATGCATTTCTTGAAACAGTCTGCGCGTTTTTCCAAATCGAATGTGTGCCTAATTGATAAACAAGACGAAGGCGAAAACGGTGAAGGAGAAGGAAATGCAGACAAAGATCAAGAGAAGAGCAGAGAAGAGAAGTCAACGGGCAAGTTTTCATTTGTTTTCCACAATTTGTTTCTGTATACACACAAATTTTCCTCCAAACTCAGTTTAAAGTTCTTCAACTTTTCTTTTTTTGCTGCCTGCGCATAATTGAGTAATGCATACAAACAAAAAAGAAATTCAATTGTTTTGGGCAAACGAAACGCAATAAAAATGAAAATTTAAATGAATAACAAGCCCCCCCGCCAACGGGAAATCAAATAAGGAAAGTCACGCACACATCAACGTATCACATTCAAGAACAACACATCACAATTCAATTAAATTACTTTTCTGTGCCTGCACATGGCAGGAGAAGCTCTTCAATTTGAAAGAAATGTTTGTGGCCCATATAAATAAATACTTAAAAATAAAACAAATAAATTGCAAGTACAATTATGAGAGTTCCTCCTTTTTTAACAAAAGAGACAAATAAATATAAAAAAATAAAATAAATTTCAATAAAATAATTGAAATGGTAAAACCATAGAACCTAAATTTATTTAATTTAATTGGACTTAAAGATTTGGCTAAGTAAGTATTCGAGTAAAGATTTATAGCATAAATCAGACTAAATACAAATTTGTGAGATTAACGAGCAATAGTTAAATTAAATTAACATATAAATTCAAAAAAATAATTTATTATCTATTCTTTCCTGACTTTAAAAAATATTTTTATCTATGGAAATTATCTATTCACAATTTGCAGCAGAAAAAAACTTTCTAAATGGATTGCAAATTAAAGCCAAATTATATGATTAAAATGTAATTAAATAGATCGCGTTGCACGCTTATCGGATTAACGACAACAAATTGCACGTGAGTGAGGCACAAATTGCTTTTCACCTGAATATTCACTTGGAAATCTTGAAGATGCAACCACTTGTGGCACAACTGCAACATGCCACGCAATGCCAACTTGTCTGCTCATCATCTGGCGGTGTTAACAATAAACTGCACAAACAGCAACAACAACAACAACTCAAATTTGGGTTAAACGCAAGCTGTGAGCAGCACAATATTCAAGTGGCAGACTCTCATGTGGTGGTTTTGGTGGTGCTAGAGGTGGTGAAGTAGTAGTAGTGACTTTAGCAGCATTTTGCATGATTTGCACGTTTGAGTTGAGGTAAATTTGATTGAATTAATCAAGCTGCACAGGTGAAAATGCAATTAAAAACGGTAGAGAGTGGGACAGTCATCACACACACACACACACCATAAACATATGTGTGTATATCACATACAAAGTTGGTTCATTTGATTGATATTGATTGAGGACTGTCAAAGTTCAATCTGCAGGGGCTGCAGTGTTGTATAGCTTCTGGCCATGAAGGGTACTGTCTGAATTATTTATAAGCTGCTCGCTGTTTGCTTGTATAAATAACATGGGGCACGATGCAAGTATAACAGCAACAGCAACAACAACAACAAGTAAGAACTTGCAACACGACAACCAGATAGTAACTGAATCAGAAATCAAATTGTAACTTGAGAGCGCCCGCAGCCATGAAAGGACGTCACGTCGCATGGATTCGTGGACTATGGCTTTAAGGTTGTGGCTGTGGTGTGGTTGGGTATGTGGCTGTGTCTGGGTCTTAGTTGTAGCTCCAGACTGTGTGCCACAAAAGCCGCTTTGTTTGACACGACTCGTTTGGTTGGCGTGAAAAGCACTTGAGCCTCTAACAATTGTGGACTTTTGGAGGCGCTCAGATTTCCGGCATTTAGCTGAAATGCACTCACATCAAATGAAGGAATGAAATGGCTCAGCGATTCTGTGTGGCCAACGGACTCTGTCATCCTCATTCTCGATCTCTTTCTTCACCTGCTGCCTCTGCTTTGTAAACAAAAACAAAACACCGGCGTTCAGGTATCGAGTTTGATTGGAGATCTCAAAAGGGGCTTTGTCAGATTTCCGTTGACTTTCAATTTTCATTCTACCCAGAAGATTATGATCAAGATCAATAAAAAGGTTTCACGTGTGGTCCAATTTCTCCAGTCATAGGGATGAGAATGGTTATGGAAATAGGGTTGGGCACCTGTCAAATTCGGCTCTCAACTTTATTAGATTGCCTCATTAGAGGCGCATTAAATGCAATCGAAGCGCCATAAAACGTCGCGGGGCGTGGCAATGTTTTACAATCAAAACTCATGTTGCATGCCTCCCCCCTCCTTTCAGCATTCATGGGGACATTCATGTGCTACACGATGTCGTGTCGTGTCGTGCAAAATGCGCTGTTTACTTTTTATTTTGGAGTGCAGTGCTTCCAGTGAAGCGAACAACAGAACAGACAGCGCTTTGTTTCCAAGTGTTCCAGGCGGTTGCAATACACTCAGAGAAATAACTAGGTAAAAATAATAAATATATAAATTAAATTATTATTATATTAATATATTCAACTTGTTATTTTGCATAGTAAATTACAAATGTATAACATATCTTTTTATACTTTTTCTCGGTATTTTTCTGAGTGCAGCACGGGCCCACTTCATGTTCCCTTCTTTTTTCGAGGCACTCTGCAGCTTTGTTTATTTGTGGGGCATGTACAATGAGTGTTTGTACCAAGACCCTGCCCAGACCGGGCCCTTTTGCATTTGGCTTCAATTAGACGTTGCTATAAATACATTTTTAGTTCGGTTGCAAGTTGCATCTCGAAGGCGGCTGCTTTATTTTTGTTGCACTCTCCTTTGGTTTTGTTGGTTTTTTTGTTTTTTCCTGTTATTTCCCCTGCCACTTGGAGCAAATTAATTGCCCCGATGAGTCGGCTGCTTTTTGCTGTTATGCATAAATTATGAACTCTCTTCCTCTGTCTGCCTGTCTGTCTGTCTCATTCTCTTTATCTCTCTTTGTGGCTCTCTTGTTTTTTGTTGATGCAACAATTTGTATAAATCAATACGCGTACTTGTTGACAGGCGCCTCCGTGGCATTCGCCCCCTGGCACCGTTACACGGCACACGGTTTGTCATTCAAATGAATCGCATGCAACGCATATTACAGCCATGACCTTATTTTTATGTACGCCACTGTGCCGACGCCCACACAACTTCTGAGGGAAGAGAGGTGGTGCAGCTACAAATTGTATTTTTTTAATTTTTGCCGTTTTCATTAAAAATAAATTATTTCGCTCGAAATGTTAAATGGATTATCATTTCCATTAGCATTAATATTAGTACTATCATTAGCTTTGACATTCAAATTTGCATTGTAGTTATTTCATCATCGTCATTAGTTATATCATTGGTAACAACTTAAACATTTTCATTGACCTTATATCATTGTCATTAACATTAGAATTTGTATTTTCATTTAACATTGTTATTACATTATCATTACTAACCTCACATTAATTATAATTGGCATTAATAATAGAATTAGTATTTTCATATAATTTTATTATCAATTTCATTACAAATTTCACTATCATTACTATTTTCATTATTATATTCACATTCATTATTATTATTGATATTTCTTCCCAGCAAGTTGTAAATAGCATGAGCATTGCAATTCATCCACTTCCTGACCACAGATTATTTTTGGTTCATACCAAATCGGTCGGCCATTTGTGCTACTTCAAAGAATTGCAATCCCATGACAATTTCCTGTTACCTGCAATTAAATACCTGCAAAATCTCATTAAATCTCATCCCCTCCCAAACAATAGTCGGACAGTTTGTTAACATTTTCCAGTTGTACGCACAATCTATAGTTGGAAAATAACAAACAACAAAAAGTGGCGAGAATCCCATAGATTGCTGCATCTGTGTTATTTCAAGCGGAATGAATATTAATGGCATTGTGCAAAATCATGAAGGCATGCATCAGGGCTAGATAAAGATCATGACTCGAGGTTGCACCTGCCTCACACACACACACATAAACACACTCATACAGAAACAAAAGCCCAGCTGGTGGGCCAATCGGTGCAAAACTAATAGAACAGACAATGCAAAATTTACAGCCAGGCCAGGATTCGAGTGGAGAGCAGCGGGAGGTCGGATAAACGGAGGGAGAGGCGGACACTTCACTGACAAGGACTCGCCTTAGATTTGAGCCTGATGCAAATGTAGTAAACTTTTTAGATAGCAAGGACAACGGCAAGCAAGTGTCGGCATTAAAGATCCTTAACTTAACACTTTGAACAATGGGTTTTTCCTATTTTTTTGGCAAGTGCTTGCCAACTACCGCTTTGCACTTGGCCAAGTACTTGGGACCGCCCATTGCGTTGAGGGTCGAGGACATCTTTATGAGTTTGTATCCTGCGACACACTCACACACAGGTAGTTGTGACTCAGTTAAGCCGTGAAATTTCACACCCGCTGTGGTTGATTTTGATGAAGTGTTTGTCAAGTTGAACCACCGCCCAGGTAGATTTCAGGTAGAACTCAATATGGTCACTCAAATCTAGACAACTCATTGCTGTTTATCATTTAGCTTAAGGCAAAACAACTGCTGGATTTAGCCGGTCCCTGGATACATTGCCTATTGTCAATGGCTTTAACTGTTTGCCAATGTCTAGTGAATTCCGTGCAATACGATCCGGCTATCTATACTATCTTCTTCCTCTCCTCTTCCTTCCCATAAACTCTCCCTGTGCAGTTTGCTTTGGCATTAATTTGTCTACTTTATTATCTGGTCGGGGGCTCATAAAGTAAAAGCAACAACCTGCAAAGGTATTGGTATTTCAACTGATAACTGATAAGCACTAACAACACTAACACTAACAACTGTTGGCTTTCTAGCTTGATTTCTGCCACAGGGCGTTGGACTGTGGGTTAATCATCACATTAAGTCGTAAAACTAAACAATTTTCAAATAGTCATAAAACTGCAGACAAGAACAACAATTAAAGCTGTTGACTTGTAAGCCAAGTGGAGTGGGACCCCCAAAAGGTCAACAAGTTGATAAAAAAAACTTTGCCATAACTGAAACTTGGCATTAACATTTAAGGCAAAAGCCAGAAGTATGGGCGTTGACTGGTTTAGACTGGTTCTGTGAACTGTAAAAGTTAATGCAATATTTCTGCAACATTCCATTAATAAGCACGATCTATTGCATCTATTCAAGATTCTTTGTCTTTTGTTTATTGTTAATTAAGAATAAAGCAATTGCCTTATCGCTTAATAAGTCGCACTTTTCATTCAAATCAGCGACATTCATCAAATTATAATGACTCTTTTTTTATGCACCAAATGACAGCTGTGTCAGATTGTGTATATAGGAAATGCATTAAATGCAAATGAACTTAATATTATTAAGTGCGATTCATATGCACATGGCAACAACATCATCATAATCATCATTATCTTCATCATCATGTTGTCATTGACCAACTGACTGAGTAACCAGCCCGTCTGACAGACAGATTGTTGAAATAAATCTCAATCGGCGTAAATTAAAATGATTTGTTGCCACACAATAGACATGATTTAAGCTCCATCTTCACATTCTCAGTTTCCCATGCAGCTGGCGCCAAGGCAAATGAAATATAAAACATGACACGTTAACGTTTTGTTTACATTTAAACCATTAAAAATTATTGATTATTTGCTTCGGTATTTAAAAAGAATTTACAACCAAAGTAAAGCACGAAAAAAGCGAGCAAGGAAAAGAAGAAACAGCTGAAAACTTTAAGAACTGAAAATCATTAAGTTGAAATTGAAACAAACAAACTTTGCTATAACATATTCCTTTTCGAACCATGATACGAGTATTCCCCACACAATCTCAGCATAAAGTGCACATTTTGTGTGGTTGGCAACACTTTGTAATTTGTAATTGGGGCAACTGCAAAGGCCAGAACTTAGTGGCCCCAAGGCGCACAACAGTTCGAAACGTTTTTGTCGACAATTTATTGTTATTGTAGCATAAACATTACGCACAATGCGTGCCGCAAGTTGCACGTTACCAGTTGCCAGTTGCATAAACATTGTTGCATCCATTTTTGGAGTTGATTGCCAGTTTCTTGGTAATGGCCAAGCGTTGCTTGTGCTTTTGGCCCTTTTTTTGTTTGTATAAAAACTCCTATGAGAACGCGCATATGTGACTGAGAAAGCTGCTGTTGTTGTTCTGTTGCCGACTTGCAATTGCCAACGAATTGCAGTCGAAGTTGCGTTTTGTGCCAAAAAAGGAAATAAAACGCATGGCAAGAATTTTCAATCTCTCTCAGTCTTTTCTTTCACTTTGTCTCTTTGTTGCACTATTGGTTTTATTATTGTCGTTGTCTTTGTTGTTGTTTTTGGTGTCGTTGTTGTACATGGCCATAACGGATTTTTTATGTGGTCAATGATCCTTAAAGAAACGCAGTCAGTTCCTGGAACTTGCTTTGTTTCGTAAGAAAGACAATGCAAAAAAGAAACCAGTAAGAGCTGTAAGAAAGATTTTCTCTTTATTTGAAGACTTTAAGATACCCTGTTTTAAAAGTACCTAAAAAATTATCCCTTTCTTTTTGACTGTCATGTCTACAGGGTATACAAAGAGCCTATGCATAAAATGCGGAAGTTAAGCAAAAGGATAAGAACGAATTCTCCGTATTTTCAGCTCGGGGCATTGACAATATTAGTGGGCGTGGCTCTCGACACACATGTGGCAAAAACTGTCGATAGAGTTTGGCAAGTTTCCAGCTGGACTGTTTTTCAATTTACAGCTGAAGTGGGCAACTGCCACGCCCAGTTGGTATTATCATTTGTGGTTTTCCATTGTTCGGTATGCTGGCTCTCCTAATTATCATCTGTGCCTAAAGTGGGTCACGCCCACAAAGAGAGAAAGGAAAAGAGCGTGAAAAAGTGGGAGAGAGAAGGAGATAAGCATACCATATCCTTGATTGAAAGTTAGTAGGCAACTTTCCACTTTTTCGTTTTTTGGCAAATGTGGAAAATGAAAATGTGTTTTGCGGATCTCAGGCCTTTATCATTTCACGCAAAAATGGCTCGCAAAAGTTTTGCAACAATTTTATTTTAAAACACGAGTTTCTGCCCGGAATTCAATTAAAATTCCGCTGGAAGCACTGACAACTCGCCATGGAGTACGAGTACTCTATTAGCCTATAACTCTTTGAGTCTCTTGGCCATGGCAACACACTCCAGCATTTGCATTTCCATTTCCATTTCCAAGTGAGCTTCAGAGCTCATTAATATGCCTCGTCGACTGTTGCCATTAAATCATAGTGGTTGCTGCCTTGACCATATTTGGCAAGTTGTCGGATTTTTGGCAAGCTTTAAAAGCAACACAGCAAAGTCAAAGACCCGGCGCCACTAAGCCAAATGTGTCTCTATCAGCACAAGGCCACAAACCCTTTTCCCTCACACCTCACGCGCCTCGACACGCAGGCAAAGAACAAATTGCTGACATTGTCGTCGAGTTTGTTCTCGTAGGCAGGGTAATAAAATGTTCTGGTTATTGATTTATTTTTGGCCAAAAGTTGCCAAACATTCACTACAACATGTTCTACCAGTGTGTGAATTAAAGAATATTCAAATTTGGATTAGAAATCTTAATAGTTAAAATAACTGAGTTACTCAAGAAATATTTTATATATTTATATAGAAATTAATGTCAAATTCAACATATCTTTTAAAAGTTTAGCTCGCTTTATTCATATGGAGATGGTTCTAATCATAATGTAGATTTAAAAACGGAAATTATTAAAATTCTAAGAACTTTGTCGAATTAAATGTTTTGAGTCATAAAATTGTTGGGCTTTTCAGTCACAGATATGAATAATTTTTAATGTATATAATTCGCTGTGATAATAATTTAGCTTGTGATCAATATAAACAAGCGACTTCTACTGAAGTGAAAAAATTCTAATGAATAATGCAAACGTTGACTCGTTAAATGTCGTTGTAATTAAATGTAATATACTATCTTCACACTTCATCAAATATTTTACAGATACAGCTACAATTAATCTTTTAATTGCTATAAAATTAAGCATACGAGAATAATTACTTTACAAAATAGGAAAACTTCAACTTTGACAAAGTTTTACAAATTTGTAGGGGATCCTGAAGTCATTTCAAATTAATATCTGCATTTTTGAACTGGTTTCGTTTTTTTGGTGCTCTCCATTTTTGATCAGCCTCGTGGAGGAAGCAGCTGTGTGGGTGACTAAGCTTAGTATATACTAGCATGTTAATATATGTTCTAAATATGTGCTGCATATCATGACGAGCAGCTGTTTGGCTCAAGACAAAAGCCGTTATTAAAATGACAGGCAGCGACAAACAAAACAATAGCAACAACAACCACCAAAATGATGACGACTCAATTGAGGCCACAAAAATATTCATTGTATTTGCTGAAGAGCTTGGCAACTAAATGGAACTGCGATTATATCGTATTTGATAAGGGTTGTTGTTGTTCTTGCTATTTTATTTATATTTATATATTTTTTTAGAGAAAGCTGACACAATTTTTGTCGCTCCTGTTGCAGGCAAAAAAACAAAAAAAAAAAGAATATAAATATGGTCAACAGATAACGACAAAACAGTTAAACGGTTATGTGAATACATACTTGTACTTAAAGTAAGTAAATAAATATGGTTAAACGCAGGCAATTGATGACTCAGACTTGGGCCTGGTTAAAAGCTGCGACGCGTCAGACATGTGGCTTACCTGAAAAAGAGGAAGAGAAAGGATTGAGATAAGAACATGACATTAAAATTAGCATACTATGTAGTCGGATTAAGCACGGACAGTTTTAATTTTTCAGCTAAGCCTCAAAAGGGATAAATATGATGAGGGCTCTTTGAGACCGACGCCAGTCGGGAATCTCGAGCATTACAATTAATAACCCATTAATGTTGGCGACAGTAAATGATGGGAAAAATCTGTCTCTGTCTCTATCTATCTCTCTCTGCCTCACTCTAATGCATTCTGACATTGAACTGCACTTTGAGGGCAATCGGAATCTGAAACTGCAGCTTTCCCAACACGCTTTTCATATAAATCACTCAAGTCGAGCTCTCCAGGCGGATGCGTGTGTTATGCGAGAGCTAAAAACGGGTTGCTTAGACTAAAGGGGAGACTGGGGAGGAGAGTCGTAGATGGGCAAACCGACGCACTTGTCACCACTCCGATGGCAATTAAGTCCAACAAGTTTTTCCACACACAAACACACACATGTTCAATTGTTGTTGTATCTCTGTTATGCTGTTTGTAAACAGTGAAATCGATATCATTTTTCATACTAAAGCGGAAAAATGGTTTCAGCTTTAACATTGCTGAACCCAAAGTCCGCCTTCGGTTCGTCTGCTCAAAATGCGGTTTCTCCACATGATTTCCATGCCTGTGGAAACTGAAACCGCGACAAGGTCGCCTTTTTAACTTTTGTGGTATTGCTCTTGATGTTGTTGTTGTTGTTTTTAGCCAATTAAGTGCACGAGCAACAAGCAACCAGATCCACACACAGATGCCCCTAATCCGTATATCGAATTGAAAGTGCAAATAAAAATTTTTATTATAATCAATTCAAAAAAAAAAACAAACAATTAATTTATTGAATGAAAGCCCCCATGGACACCCACACACCAAACTGAATATTCTGCTGACCTTGAGATAACGAGTACGCTCTTATAAATATATAAAAAAAATAATTTGTATTATATACATTACAGAGTACATTATCGTATTAGAAAGTCATGCAAGTGATGTACTTATAATAAAAGGACTGCTGAGTCCTCTTACTAGTCGATTTTGAAAAGGCTTTCTATAATGTCGATATTACTTGTGCTGCTATCGAGTGGATAAACAATCGATAACAAGTGCAAGAAACCTGCAAAATCACAAGAGACCTCCTTTAATATCGCCTGACATTTTCACAAGAAATCCGCAATTATAATGTTTATTTTATTTTATAGACCTTAGAATACAATTGTAGAAAATATAGAAAAAACATTCGATTCAATTGAAACGTTTTCAGTGATGTGGTTTGATAAAAATAATGAAATTATAACACAAAATACAAGTTGAGCAAGTGACATAATCAAATTTGTATAACTTTTTTATTGTGCTTCAATAAAGGGGACCAAAATCAAATAAACAGATCAACCAAATGTTACACAAAAGTCGACAAATTGGCAACAGCAATAACCAAACTCAAAATGGTCCAAATGCAATTAGTCACTTTCATTTTGATTGGTTTTTGACAACATGACCAAAAATTTGCATGGGGTTTTCAATAAATTGCAATTAATTGCTGTGATTTTTGACGCTCTCTGCTTGTTGCTCTTCCAATTTTTGACAGTGGCTATGAATGGCTATGAGTGTCTGACCACAGTCCATCCCCTACTCCTTTCGCCACCCCCCTTGTCTAGTGTCTTTTTGTACAACTTCAGCCGGACGTTGGCGGCAAAGCAGATACAGATACAGCTACAAAAGGCAACTTGTGCTGGGGTTCAGTGAACCAATTTAATTGATTTTGCTGAAACTGCGACTGAGACAGCGAGACATGCGAAAGTAAAGTAATTAACTGTAAAGGCAGCTTTTATATATACACTTATATATATAAGTTACTTGTGCTTATATACTGAATGCTGTCATAACGTGTTTAATTGAATAACTGACCAGAGTTGGCGTCTTCTTCACATAATTGCTAATTGAGTCTAAGGCAAGCGACATTAAGCAGCAAATGTTTAATGCCAGGACAACGTCAGTATATCCTACATTGTGTCCCTGCCCCCAACCTTTCCTCTCTATCCTCCTCCTCCAAGTCATATGGCCAGCAACAGGAAATGCAATAAATTAAAAATGCGACACAGAAAAAGCCTCAAGATGACGGGGGAAATGACGCCGTTCAGTTCAGGATGCGAATGGCCTGGCCAAGGCAAAATGTGTAATAAAATTCAAAAGGGGGAGTCAGTGAAAGAGAGGGACAAAGAGGAGGTGGAGGAGGCGTAACTGTTGCCTTGGCAAAAGTGCAACACACACAGTTTTGTGTGGAGGCGTCTCCACAACTTGCACTCAAATGCCCATTTTATGCTAAAAACACATTTGAAACTTAAATGCCAGCCACGCCCCATTTTGGTGGCAAGAACACACCTTCAACAAACACCCACAACAACAAGTTGTTGCTGTAGTTCAGGTTAACAGAATACAAGCTGGCATATACATGATATGTAAATTTGAGGCAGGATTTTCATTTCCATTTCAATATTGCAACTATTAGTAGTAGGTAAGGGTATTCTTTAGTCATGCCCTTAGATGTGCTTGTGTAATCTGAGACCTGCCTTGTTAGTCGTGTCATGTCATGAGCATATCATGTATGCATTGTAAGTAAATAAGTTGCCCCACAAAACTCTGAAGGACAGAGCCAACCCCTATGAAATTCCCTTCCTAAGTGCACAACACATGACATCAGCCTCATAAATTAACAAGTCTCTCATTTGTTGTGACACAATCGATAACAATGAAATCTTCATCTTCTTTAATATTAATTACTCAATATGTTGTTGGGCATTACATTACACTTTCCACTTTCCAACTTTGCCACTTCCCAGAATTGAATGTGCAAAGGATGCGAGATAATCTATACTCGTACTCTGTGGGATGGACAAGGCCACAATGTGATGGGGCCCAGTGTCTACTGATTACATTTTACATTAAAACCTGATGCCAAGGCCTGTTTCAAGTAACTCGTTTCGCCATAGCCTTGGCAAAAGCGCAAGTAAGTAAAAAGTCAACAGCTAAGGTTCTTTCGAGATAAGTAAATTGTACAGAGCTAGCTCTACAAACTTTAAAGCACATCAAATGCAGCTTATTAGAAACTTGAGCGCACTTGACTGTGAGAGACCCTGTAATTATTCTGCAAAACGCTAATTTTTAAATAGTTTTCGCATTTATTATCCGATTGTAAAACAATTTGCCAACTTTATAAGCCCATTTATATTTTTAAAATACAGGGTCTTAAAAATGTAAGGATTGCGGCTTAGTCCCCTTGGGCCAAGTTTGCAGCAGTTGGCCAGCATTTAATGTGGGTCAGTCAAACTCCTGTCTGCATTGGACGGGAAATGAACATTTTTCAATTATCTGGACTCGTTATGGGTGCCGACAAAAGTGAAACTTCAATCGAATCGAATATATACGTATATACTCGAAGTATTTATGAATGGAACCAAGACTTTCTATTCGATTGCCAGACAAAGCTCACAATGAAAGCGAATAACCCGAGCATGACGAGAGAAACAACAATGAATGAATTGAACACGCCAAACATTTCATTCCAAAAAAAATAAGAAAAAAACAAGATCACAGCCAGAAATTGCAGGGCAATTACATATGTTTTCGTACCTTGTCCAAAACGAATGACGGAAGTGCTCCCAAATGGCCATTACATGAACACTCGAGTTCATATGAGTATTCACTCTGAGAGGTCGGCAAATTAAATGATTTTCTTCGTACAACATGCAAGGTAATTGAAGCTAATTGGGTTATAAGTTATAACCTTTGCTTAATTAATCGCATAGAGACAGTTACAGATACTCATAGACAGAGATACATATATATACAGATACTCGAAGACAGACATATAGATACATATATATATCTTAAGTTTGTGCACGCAAAATATTAACATTGATTTTTAAATTGGCTTAATTTTTATATTTGTTTTCTTGCTGATCACCGGTTTGACCAGTTCGTCATAAAATGATTCATTTCAAGAAACATCTTCATATTCTAAGAATCGGTTGCTTGTCATGCTAATTGTACAGTCAGAGAGCTTCCCCAGCGACAGATTGAGATACAGATTGTTTTTCCAATCTTCGCAATCTTCGGAGCAACAGCAGCGACGCCCCCTGACCTAATTCGATTGAGCAATTTGCTACTTAAGTCGATTGCTGTTTATTAGATTTACAACTAGTATTGCGTCCATTTGCATCTGCAGCTGTATCTCTCAGATACATATTCACTCTCTCGCTCTCTCTCTCTCTCTCTCTCTCTCTCTCTGTCTCTTTGAATTTGTATCTTACTATCAATGCTCAGTGGTGAGTGTGTTGAGTTAATGTTCAATTTGATTTGTCAACAACTCAGCACTAAATTGAAATAGACACACACATGTACCCATGAGATACTTCACGCGTTGTTCTAGTGTGTAATTAAAATGATTATCTTTTAAGGTAATTTATCATATTAAGCTTATTTACAGTTGACGTTGACAGGAAGTTTGCCCCAAATAAGTAAGTAGCTACATGTACACATAAAGATACTTACATGTATCTATATTTGAGTTCCCTTCTGACTATCTCCAAAGTTTCTTTGCGCACAGCGGAAGTTAACAGAACTTTCACTTTCAACTTGACTTAACAAAAATAAGATTACTTGCTTTACAGTTGTCTGACACTAATTGCAATTGGATTGATCAATCATATGTCAATTAGTTTGAATTTTAGTTTAACTTAGTTTGGATATCTTACACTATTAACTGTCGCAACTGTTGAATTTCCCTGATAATCTTGGTCAATTGTCATCCAGATTTTATATTGCCTTGCCCTCAGTGCAAATATTTTGCATATTGTTGACTATTTGTCTGCCGTGCAAGCGAAAAATAAACAAACAGTTAACAAATAACAAACACACTTCTGAAACCCCTATAAACAGAACAGATCACAAATAGATAGATATGAGAAGTGAGAGTCAGCGAGAGAGAGAGAGAGAGACGTTCAATTGGGTTATTTGTTTACTTTGCTCATCGAGTCTCGATGGCTTCTTATCAGCAACAGTAATTGCGTATTCCGTATTCCGTATTCAGTATTCCGTATTGCCAATATGGGAGCAAATGCAATTAGCAAAATTGGGGCAACTTGACAGGCAGGCAGGCAACCAACAAGTCAGGCAAATTGGAGCGGATCAATCGAATGCTGGTTGCAACAGCAAATGACGTGGAAATTGACATTCCATATAATTAAAATGCCAATTCATTCAAATACTCGTATACTACGTAACTTATAAATTGTTCTAATGCCATGTGCATGTCATTAAATTGTGTGTAACCATAAAAAACAACAACAATAACAATAGATCGCAATGCGTTGCACACTTGCTGACTCACAATTGGCATTTAGTTTTCTGTCGAAAGCCCAGCTGACTCAGTAAGCCACCTTCCTCCTCCATTCTCACCTGCCTCCCTTAATTTATCACACTTACTGTACTACGACCTTAGCTACTAAATATGTTTGTGTATACATATTTACTTTGACTACGTTTGCCAGCTTTATATCCATTGTTGCTGGACACACACAATCGCATCGCATAATGACTCTACCAATAAAGTAGTTTGTTGAGGTATAGGTATTGGTATAGGTATTGTGTATAATATATGTACTACATGTGCATGTTGAGGCTTTTGTTAGTCGACGAATCAGTCGTTAAAAGTTACGTCGCTGTTTTCTAAGCTGATGATTCACCTTTAAAGTAGCTAATCCAACTTTTTTTCGAGCAATACATCTTTAGTTAATCTTTAACAACTTAAAGCTATCATATGCCCTGCACTCAAGCTAATATGTGCAATACAAATAAGAAAACAACTGTTTACAAACTGCCTAAATTATATAATGTTTTAAGGCCTTCAGCATTCCATTTGAAGATATATTTAGTTTGTGTTTACAGAGAATTTACTAATCGTGTTCACTTTAGTTTTTTCTTTAAAATTCATAATTCATCAAGAAATATTATACTAAGTCAGATTAGTAACTTAAAACTAAAGGAAATTTACCAAAACAAATGCCACAATTATTTTTTGTGGTCGCAAGTTATTTAAGATTAGTTTTTGACTAAGGCATTGCCCACAATTACATATAAGAAAAATATATGTGAATAATAGGATTTGTTTGTATCAAGTTGCCAACTGACTTAAAATAATAATATGTGTAATAATTGCGAATGCTCTTTGTGAATGTATTCATATCTACTCACTTACAAAAACACTTACACGCATTGCCAGATAACTTAATGAATACGTACTCATAGTCTGCATGTGAATGTAAGTTTTTCTGCAATCTTTTGCTTCGTGCCATTGCCAATTGTTACAGTTTACACAACCGAATACTAATATTCGCTAATGAGTGTATTCGTTTCATGTGTTTAAGAAAAAACAACGTGCCAATTTAAGAGTCGAGTGCGAAACTCGCTTAGGTAACAGGTTAAACATTACCTTATTGGGTGGAAGGGAAAAGTGGAAATGAAAACACTCGGAAAAGCGTTTAAAGTTATCAAACAGATGATCTTAAAACCGAATAACTGCACCCAAGCGTTTATTCTTAATGGCCAGGAGAAGAGAAAAAAAAAAACAAGAAATAAATGAAAAATTTATTAACTCGCCCTCTAAGCGGGGCTGTGAGCAATTCAAGTTCCCTTCTTTGTTTTTGTTTTTTATTCTGTTTTTTTTATGTGATTATCAATTAACGCCCCGAACAATGGCAACGCACTCAAGACGCCAGCGTTGCCTCTGCTCGAATCTTGCCACAGCCGGCAACTCAGTCCATCCATCAGTCCGTCTGTCTCTCTGTCCGGGCTACTTTATGGTTCGTTGGCTCACTGTGTAAGTAGCGCACAACAGAGCAGAGCAAAGCATCCGCTTATCAGAATAGCTCGTTGTGTGCCTCAGATAAACTAAGAGAACTTCTTGAGGAACTTTGCCGAAGCTCTCTTTTTTTTTTTAGGAGACGGTGAGTGCAGCTGTTAGCGGGTCAACAAGCTGCATGATGCAAAGATGCAACAGTGAGACAGAGAAAATGAGAGAGAAAGACAAACGACTTGAAAATGATTCAGATAATAATAGAATAAACAACCTATATGTTTGCTTCAACATATACTTTTCACTTTTTAGTTGGTCAATAGAATTCGAGAACAGATTTTAGATTTTTTTTTTGACTAGCTTCTGTTTGCAAAGTTTTAGAAATAAAAGAAAGAGAGAGAGAGAGGAAAGAAGAGATACTGCGTCATCTTATAAAATAGCTTCATTTTAGAGTCTTCGTGTTAATTTGATTGACACTTGGCGCTCTCTGGTTTTATTTTGTTGCAACTTGTGGGTTTTAATGTATCTTTTTCTATTAAGCAAGTTGTTGGTTGAGGGTCAGTCTAAGTAATTAAAGGGTTATTGGTTATATGAGCCATTAGAAACTTGGTTTATTGTTGCAACATACAGGTCAAAAAAAGTTGGTAACAGATTTCTTCACTTTTAAAGTAAAACAAATTAAAAGGCATGAAAAGAGGAATTCAGAAGATCTATGCAGAGAATTTTGAATATGTTTTTAAAAATATTTAGAAAGAATTTATTGTAATTTCCTAACAAATCAGAAAGTTTAAGTGACGAATGTTTTGATCAGTTTAAAACCAGTTTACACAATTGCTAAGCAGCTTTTTCGTCATTCAACAACAATAACAAATTGAGATGTTGTGAATTATTTGAAATACTTAAAAAAATTACGAAACGTAAACAGAAAATTTGTCGAGCGTTGCAGTTCATCGAACCTCGAAGCGCGATGGCGACGTCATTCTGTGGATCGTTGGATGTCGCAGTCGTCGTTGTTGTTGTTGTTTAGTTTTCAAAATAAGCACACACCTACGCACACACAACATACACACACACACCCTGAAAGAGAAACGAGACTGATTGCATGAGTGATTCTCAGTTAATTTCTCTCTCTCTTTTCATTTGATTTTTCCTGCTTCTCTTTGATATGAAATTGCAATATTCGCAAATGATTCACATTTGTGCCGAAAGAGTTGTGCCTTCGCTTGGCCAGCCTAGCGTGTTGTCACATTTCCGTTGCGAATATATTCAAACTAGTACTCACATAACACTCGAAACCTATTCATTGTCTAGCATCATTGCTCATGCCGGTCAGCTGAATTCCATTCGGATGCATAAATTAGGCAGCCAGACAAATGTCAGACTCTCTCAGTCATCGGACTAGCAGATACTTTTCCATTAAGAATCCCCACGGCGTTGCAGTTAATATTTATTATACCCTATAGCCAAGAACTACCTGAAGAGGGTATATTAAAGTAGTATAAAGTGTTTTTAAAATCATTCAGTCTGCCTTTATGTCTAAAGATATTGCATCTTTTATAAATTCAAAGGTTAAAGGGTATCTTTAAGTCACATACTCCCCTTAAAAGCGTTCTTTCTTGTTTATTTTGTTTTCCTTTTTTGATTAATCATCGTGTACACCTTCATTTCGAATTTCTCAATCAAGGCGCTGCATTGTCAATGGCAGTCTTCATTTCCCCAGTTGTGATTTTTGTTTAGATTACCTCCCTGGTTCTTTGTCTCTGTCCCTGGCCAAGAGTCTGTTTATAGGAAACAACAATTCTCATGGCTCTGGCATAAACAATGCGTTCAAGTGCTTTGATTTTAATAGAAAAACGGAAAACAGCATTCTCGTCCCGGTTTATATTTATCGAAAGTATGCTAGGCAACTTTTCTCTGCTTTTTGCTTTGATTACATTTCTCCAACAGGCGTCGGAAAAGCTACTCAGAGCGCTCTAAGCTTGCACTTCCTGGGACTGGGACTGGTGTCTGGTGACTAATCCACATGGTCTTGCCTCTCATCTATAGTTGTATAGTTGTATCTGTATCTCAATATCCACCCTGCCAGCCTGCAAATAGAGTCATAAATAACTTGAGCCGCCCCCTGATAAGTATGTAGTGCTCTTTTACTCCCTAAAAACTGACTTACAATTCGTTTATATTTTGCTGCAGTTTCTTCATTCCTCTTTGAATGTGTCACGCATTTAAAGGCACATTCATTTAGGTGTAATCCCGGCACTTCAAATCAACCCTGCAACCTTGCAACCCCCCGGTAATTATTGAACCACAGTTTGTGGCATGAGTCGAACACGTGCCGCAGTCAAAAGCCTAAAACGCACGCCTGCCATCATAAATGCAACAATTATAAATATAATGGCAACAATAATAAAACGACAAAATAGGGAAATCAATTTTATTGATTTCCATCTAAATTATTCAATTATGCGACAATTTTCACAGCGAAAAAAGACAATGACACCTACACGAGATACAAGATACATATGTATATACTTGCACAATCCACAAGATACTTTTGTACCAGGAGACACGCCCCGCACTGTTGTTGGCTGTTTAGACACATGTCTTGGCCTGGCCTGTTTACTCATGTGGCAAGCTTTAACGTTAATACAATTCCGCTAAAAGGCCAGACAAGAAGTTCATTAATATGCGTCATTGTTGGGAACTGTTCGGGATGGGAACGGAGAGGGAGAAGGGGCAGGGGTTCTGAGACTCCTCTTCTTGGTCGTGGGAGCCAACAACCTGGCTGCATTCACTGACACGTTGACTGCCACTTCAACTGCAATTTGTACGTATTCCGGAAAATCTATGCCTATCTGTGGTCAGCCAGCAATTTGAGTGGTCATCGTCATCATCATCATGATCATCATCATCATCATCATCATTGTCGCTGCTTAATTGAAAATCAGCTCAATTTACGGCAACTCTTAAGTATGCCAAGCTTCAAGCTCGACTTGATTGAGTCAGGTCAAAAGAATTTAAATGGACTCGGGACTTGTCGAGTTTCGTCTCAAAACTGAAACTGAAGCAGCTCCTCCTCTCTTCAATTCTCAAACGGAAGCCTGAGCATGCATATTTCAACGTTTCCATCTACCGTCTCTTTCCTCTTTTCTTTCTCCTTTTCCCCCTCGGTCTGTGGCCAGTCGAGTTGTTGACATTTGCATAAATTGCGTCGTCTTCCAAGTGAATTTCGGGCTTGTGGTCATTATGTATTTGAGCATTTAAACGTGCCTACTCTGAGTCCGGGTTTTACACAGCGAATTGTCAATTGAGAATGAATGAGACGCTGCTTTTGTCAGCAATTAGACAGACTGTAACTAATTAGAGCTCAAAAGAAACTCAAAAAATTTTGCATAGTGAAGATACATCTGAAGATAATCCTCAGGAAATGAGCAATTTTGGTTAATTTACTTTTTTTTACTATTTCTTAGTTTTACCATAAAAATAGTAAAAATAAGGATAATTTACTTAAAATAACTATATCTGCAATTATCTTATCTATTCAGATAATTGTTTTCGGGTTTCATTTTTAAAAACTCATATCGTTTATTTGCGATCTTAGATTAAATTGTATATTTCTGCCGTTCAGCGAATTTCACGACAACTTCGACTCCTACAATTTGGTTAAGGCCAGAAATTGGTGCCACAGTCAATGCGAGCAGTATGCTCATGCCTCGCTTCTATCCACTTATGTGTAATTATCATTACTTCACTGACAAGTTGATTGTGTCATTGTTGCCGTCTCTGCCTGCCTACTGTATTTAATTGTGCAAAAAAAAATAACATAAATAATAAAAAAAATATTGTACAATGACAACAGCAACTTGGCCCACAACAAGCTACCAAAAATAGTTGGTCAGAATGAATGTCCAAAGCGTTTGCTGGCGTTTAAGGTGCTGACCTTTTGTGGCTACCCCGAAAATGAATGTTGCATGCATAAATTGAGGTTGTATTTATAAGCATTCCATTAAAAAATTGTCATAAAAACAATTGTAAAAAGAATTTAAGACAATTGGCCGAATTTGTGCTGAATGTTTTTGAAAGATCTTGAAATTAAAGAAAGCTTAAGCGTGTATAAAAACCTTAAACATGTTAAACGAAAGCAAAAGTGACACGAAATTTCCCTCCGATTTTTTCTACACACAACTCGTATTTAAAATCGATTTTTTGTATGACCAAAACACTTGAAAACTTAACAATAAAACAGTTGGCTAACTACGTGAGTGAAGGTACCCAATTCAAGATTTGCATGCGAAAGCTGTCAAGAAATCCCCTCAGTCGAAAAATGAAAATGAAAACAAAATCAAAAACAAACACATTAGCGCCTTCGTATCAGAAATACTACGTGAGATTTTGATAAAACTGACGCCTAGATAGAAGTCAACTTGCAGCGCTAAACGGCATTACGACAATACATGATACAAGAGACACAAAAACTACTTTGCTGATAGCCAAAATGTGTCAAGACGAGCAGAAGTTCACGAGAACCCAAGCTGGGCTGGGACTGGGACTTCAACAGGGGCTAAAAGTGAACTTAACGCATGCACGTGCAACGGCAGGGATCAGGAGGGAAGCAAGCAGGTTAACCAGTTATGCTACAGTCGAGAGTACTGCACAGCGAAATACCCTTTAAATCAGTAAATTTTAATATGATGGATTTCTTAATAAGATATTTAGTGATATTTGCAAAAGTTTACGAAGGCATCTTCAAACATACAAAATATTATAATATTATTAATTATTTACAACGAATATTCCGAACATACAATCTATTATTGCAGATTCAAAAGAATTTAACTAAACAACTTTGACCATTCTTCTTATCATTACAGCTTTCTAAAAATATGTACTATATTTTGAATCTCAAATATAATTTCTCCGCGGATTTTATTTTTGACTTATAGTTAATATAGCTATAAATATATAAAACGACTTCTGCAAACCTTTTTCATATTTATCTTACATTTTATATCATTTGATTTTAATGTTTCCGGCAGCTTAATTTGATGTTCAAAGTTTTGTATGCACGTTTACCTTTTCCAATAATAAAGATAATAAGACAAAGAAGATGAACAAGAAAACGATCAACAAATGTAAGCTGGTTTTACAAGCTCAAGGTTGTTTAACTTCAGAAGAGTTGGCTTGACACTGGTTGAATATTAATCGAAGGATGATTCCTTACATGTCATTTTTGTTCGAGTTAGAGAGACTTCGAGTTAGGGAAGTTCGAGTTAGGGAAGTTCGACTGTATTTCTAAGTGTTTCATCTTAAAACTTCCCTCGATAAGTTTAACTTTAAAGTTTCTGCTGCAAAGCTTCAGCTTTTGATGACTTTTCAAACCAGTTGGCACCACTGTGCGCAAGCTTTCTGAACTTGATTGGCAACTTGTTTTTCTTTGTGCAAAACTGAATTTTGATTAGTTCTTGCCACACATTTTGCATGCCACAGAGAGCACAAAGTGAGGGGATAGTCAACTTTCAATGGAAAACTTATGTATGCATATAAATGTGTGTACAAACTTAGAGATAGAAAAGTTGCGTACTCACCTTTTGACTCCAAGTTGTCAGCTGTGACGAGTGCGATGTGTTGCAAGCATATGTTGAGCAACACGAGCAGCGCTAGCGGCAGCAACAGCAGCCGTTGCAACTGTAAATGGAAATGGGAAAGCGACCGAGGCATTTTCATGTTGTCAGCCAGCGTCTGAATCTTAAGAATTCAGAGCAATTGCAATAATGTTGTAGTTGTGCGTCTGCTTGCGTATTCTTTTTTATTGTAGTATTTGTAGAGTGGCAGTAATAGTAAAATATGTTGCTGTTGTTGTTGTTGTTGTGGTGGTTGTCGTCTGCAGCAGGCAAATGTGGTGACATCACACTTCCACTTCCCGTGTCAGCGACTTTGATGGGGATGCAGCAGCGAAGACAGCGACGGTGACTGCGACGGCGATGAGAACTGAGCATTAAATCGCCAGGCAAGCATTTTTTATTTGCTGCCGCATTTGATTTCAAGTTGTCTACCAATTGGATATGAATTAAAAAAACACAAACCCAAAACAGAAACAGCAACTAGAATAACGGCAGGCACTTGTGCACACGTTGCCACTCCCCGGCGCGATTTAAGGGTAAACAACAAAAGCTGATAACTTTATTTGCATTTACAAATTATAACGGCATTGACGTTTGTGCATTAGTATTGGTTTATCTTGGTTCTTGATTTGCCAGCTCTGTTTACAATATGTGTTATTTCGGGGCACTTTTCTTGCTGCAAGCTCACTTCTATGGGAATTTTTTGTGACTGTCTGACGCCGCAGGCATATAAACTAACACTATTAAATTAACAAATTTAGCTTATTTTGAATATTTTTGACATTAATTCAATTTATTTAATGGATTTTGTTGTTTTGCACACAGGCACACGCGCACGCACACATAACCATTCATATAAGCTCAAAAACAGCCGCTCTACGCGCTGGCACAACAAATCGACGAATAACACCCGCGCAGCGCACCTCACTCGACGAAAATTGTAACGAAACTGACGAAGCGCGTGAAAAGAGAGTGAGAAAAACAGGAAAGACACGAGAAGAAGACTAGGGCTGCCGAAAGAATAGCGATATATCGACAGTGTTAATATATCGATAGACATGTTAACAAACAGCTGTTACCTACCTAAAAGAGTGCTGTTAAATCGAGTGCTGTTAAGCTCATTTTGTAATGTTGTGGACAACAATTAGCTTTCTGTCATGTCGAGACTTCAAAGCGCGCAAAATTTGAATTTAAAATTGAGTATTATTGAATAATTTTTTTCTAGCTGCTCAAATTGTAATTAAAACTTTTGAATATCAAAATGCGACCCTCTGTAAAGGCTCTGTAGAGTTGTCAAAAATAACAGTACGTTTAATATTTTCGTATCATACCATCTTATTCTAATGTGGCATTCTGGGAAAATTGTTTGATCGCTTTTCTAACTCTCTTTCAGAAAACTTCTTTGATCTCATTTCCTATTCTTATTTGGGAAATCTGAATTATCACTTTCCTTAAAGACTATTTCAAGTTTTAAATTGTTTTGTTCTTTTATTATGGTAAAACAATAATGAATAACAATTAAAAAATATTCTTAAAATTAGGTAATAAAATACTTGTATATGGAACTTAAACAAATAGGATTGGCAACTATGACATTTAGTAACTGCTTAGTCTCGCTTGCCTTGCAGGCGATCCTGAATCTGTTGCAGACTCAGTCCCTTTGTCTCCATCACGACGAAGAGCACAAAGAAGAAGGCGACGACGCAGAAGAAAGCGAATAGCCAGAATGCATAGTAGGAGCCAAGGGCATCGAGTGCCGGATAATAGCGCGTAACCACAAAGCCGAGAATCCAACAGGTGCTGGCCACCACAGAGGAGGCCGTTGACTTGATGTTGGCCGGGAACATCTCACCAAGAACAGCCCAGGGCAGAGGACCGAATCCCGTGCAGTAGACAATGTTGTAGATGATCAGAGCGGGCACTGGCAGCCAGACCACACTGGAAACGTCGCCCACCACCAGCTGCATGTAGAAGAAGAATCCCAAGGCAGCCAAGCCCAAGCTCATAACGCTGGCCGAGATTAGCAGCAAGATTTTCCTGCCCAAGCGATCCACAACGATGGGAGTGAGGCCCGAGGAGCTGACCTGAACGCAGCCAATGATGATGGTGGCTATGGCCGGATTCAGTCCCGTGTTGGCGCTGGCAAAGATCGACTGGCTGTTGAAGAGGACGACGTTGATGCCCGACAGCTGCTGGAAGCTGATGAGACCGGCGCAGATGAACAGCGCCTTGCGATTACTGGGGTTCTTCACCAGATCCATAAATGTGCCCTTGGTGGCCATGGCCTCCTCCACATTGGCCTGGATCACGGCCATCTCATCGTGAACACCCTCGGCGCTCTGGCCGCGCAGGAACTGCAGGGAACGCAGTGCATCCGTCTTGCGACCCTTGCCGGCAAAGTAATACGGACTCTCGGGCATGAAGAAGAAGACCACATCCGAGATGACGGGCACAACAATGCAGCACCATTGCAGGGCCTGATAGGAGACAAAGGGTCCAATGGCATACACATACAAAATGCCAGCTGAGGAAGAGAATCAACCAGTTAGTAGAGGATTAAATGAGGCACATCCCTCCGAGCTACTCACAGACAATGAAGAGCTGCATCAGTGATCCCGTGGCACCTCTTACGTTGTCCGTGGCAATTTCACCCACATACATGGGCTGCACGGTCATCACAAATCCGACGCCGAAGCCCTGAATCAGGCGGGATAGATACAGGACCCAAACCTCTGATGCCACCATGTTGAGCACAAAGGCGAGGACAAAGAAGATGCTGCTGGAGAGGAGCGTCCACTTGCGACCGATGCGATCGGCGAGGGGACCAGCCACAAATGGCGCCAACAGGGCGCCAATCGCAATCAGCGAGGATATCCAGGCATCCTCATCCGCCGTAATGGGTCTGTCCAACGGGGAGTCGGAGGTGTCTTCGCTCTTCAGCTTGGGCCCAATCGGAGATGTCCAGCCCAGGCAGGTGCCCACCACAAAGGCCGACAAATTGGCTACAAATTGTTTGCAATTAGAGTTGGATTTAATTTTTAGAAGTGATTTAAATTAAAATTATGGATTGAGTTTTTAATCTAAATGTTAAAATTGCTAATACAAAAATCGAGAAGTCGATAAATCGTCAAAAAAAATTATTTTCGCAAAAATCGGAAAAAATTTTAAAAATGTAAGTCCATTTAACAATCGTTAAATATTTAATATAATTTATGTGAATTTATTTGACTTAATTCTAATTTATTATTATTATTATTAGAGTTAATTTATCAAAAAGTGTAGCGATATATTTCCTATTGATATATTTATTTTAATTTTATTTTTTATTCTATTTTTAATTATTATTTCTTTCCCAAAAAGCTTTGATTTTAGATAATTTATTTTAAAAATAATTGAGTTGAAGTACACACTTGAAAATCACTTCCGCGCAAATCGCTTTAACTCGATTTTCACTTTATTTTTACTTTATTTATTTTTAAAAATAAAGTTCGACTCACCTGCCACAGCGGCCAAGAAGATGCGACTGGTTTTAACGGGTTCCATGTTGTGATTTAATCCGTCGCTTATCTGGAAGGAGCTCACTTCAGTGTAAGACTGCTGATCTTTTTGTTCTGCCAAGCGACTCATTGTTGGCTTCTGGCTTGCTCGCGTGTAGCAGCTGCAAATCCGATTAAAAATGCATTAGATTAAAATTCACACTCACAAGTGCCACTCCCCTTTGGGAGTCCCATTAACGCCCATTTGGCACCCATTTAAAATGGACCATTTGTAATTCAATCGCCTGTCATCGCAATTGTGTGCTAAACAGATGGACATTGGAATGGCATTTGAACTAAAAGTAGTTAGACTCTCTCTCTTACTCTGTCTTAACTGGTCTGCTAACGGTTTGACATCCACATTGACTCACTAAACTAACTTACTATTTGATTATTTACGCAATTTGCGTTTGTTCTCCGCTTTATATTTTTGACCGGATTCAATTGTTGTGCACACAAAGAACACACACACTCTCTCTCTCACTCTTCCTCACGCTGTTTCTCTCTCTAACTTAAATTGCTAGCATATCATTAAATTGTGCCGTGTAAACAAAAAAGCGAATATCTATTTATGAAAGTTGCAAAATCACAGTGTGAAAAAATAATATAATCAGGCAAAAGTTTTAATGATGCCAGACACAAAATTAATTTAATTGCAGCGCAAACAAAGCTAATTACAATTATTCTCTATTCACATAGTTGACAGTTTTGAAGAGCTTTGTTTTCAGTTTAGGTAATATAGTGTTTTCTACTATGATAGTATTACTATCTATGGTATTCGATCACTTTGTCACATCCTTACATGATAAGAAAATATGTATATTCCTTTTTGAAATTGACCGACCGACGATCGAGCTCGATTGAAATTAAGAACTGAAATGCAATCGTCGATTGCGAAACGCGCGAATTTAAAGATTTTGAAAAACTCAAAGTAAATATTATACTTACATATGTAATCAATAATGCACATAACACAGTAAGAGAAAGAGGGAGAGTGAGTGTGTAAGTGTGTGTGTTATCTTATCAGAATGCATAGCGCATTCATCTAGTACTTAATCATCGATTGATGCAACGATGCATCCAAATGTGAGTACTCTGAATTGTCTTTAAAATTTTTTACCCCATTTGTGCAATTTGCACTTGAACTGGCCACTAGTGATAAGCCAACAATGCATTGGCAATGACAATCGTATGTCCTCTTCCCAATCTCAATTTGTTTGTACGATATTACACAACTCAATCTACTTCAGCCTAAAGACGCCAGTGCCCCCCTTCCTCCCCCTCCCTTTTGTGTGCGGCACTTGTCCATATACTTAAGCCCCAACTGTGCAACTGTGTCAACTGACAACTGTGCAGCTGAAAGGGCTCAAACCACTTCTTGTTAACAATAATTCGTAATTTTTTAAACATTTCCGTTTATTGTTTTCGCTTTGTAGAATTCGCCCAAGATTCAAGTATGTCGATATTGTTGACATAAATTAATCATAATAATCGATTTAAGAAAGTTTTACAGAGGAGGCTTCCTTAAGCAGTGGTTACAAAAGTATCTATATACTTAGTATGCTATAGAATAGTTTTTCTATCTCAAGGGACGATTTTCAATGAAGATTTATTTTTTTTGATTAACCATATTTTAGAGATTGTGTTTTTAATGGTATATATTCTGTGATATGTGAAACTCTTGAATTTTTGTTATATTCCTATAATGTTAAGGCCGTTCTTTCAATGTAAATTTAAATTTTATCCAACATAACCATGGTTTCAAATTTGACATTATTTTCTATAAATTTTACATCAAAATATCTTTTTAATTATAGTTTTAATATAATTACACTGTGATAGTTTTTTTCAAAAAAAAAAAAAGACATGACCTTTTTCAACGGTTTCCCCCTATTTGGGGTCCTACAAATCGAACTGCATCATTAGTTTTTTGAGTTACAATGATGGTTTCATACAAAATTTTTTCGCGAAGTTTTTGAGCAAGTTTGCTATTTTTAGGAAAATAGGACATTCTTCTTCGGTCTCTAACTTGTAAGATGTTGGGTTTTTTTGCAAAATTTCTTCGACAAAGTTGCTTAAAATAGTTTACGCTACAAGTTTTGGGAACATATCAAGCCTCTAAAAGGTAGTTTTGGTGATGTTTTGGGTCAATATGTCGACAAAACCAAATCTCGACCACTTGTTTTTTAAGATTTTTCGTTCATGTTGTCCTGCAATCGAATTTTCCTATCTGATACATATACCAAAATGAAGATCCTGTTATTCCAAGTAGCTTCAGCCAAAAAATCATGGAAAAAAAGTTCTCGATTAAAAAATATACAGGTACCCAAAAAATACATTTTTAATTAATTTTAACAATATCTTTAAATCAACAATATTTGGTTTTACACATATAATGAGTGTATCTAACATATTATATAAATATGATTAACGTATTTAAGCATAAAATTATTCTTTTTATTCATAGCTTTCGTTTATAAAATTCCAACAAAAGTCCACAAGCAATAATTCGAGCTTTTTACCACTATACCAATTCTCTAATGGAGCTGCAACCTGGTAAAATCTTTCTTCGTGCTCATCTGTCTCTGTTGCTTCCAAAATAGTCCTTTTGGTAATGTAGAATGAGGATTTATAAAGACATGTTATCACCTTTGTCTTCAAAAGCAGTTATTATATATTGTCAATATAAGTCTGCCAATCTTCAGATCAATGCACTCCAAAACAGTTTTTATGACTGCCATTACAGAATACTATGCAATCTTTCTTTTGTTATCCATAACTTTCCAAATTCATAATTTTTTATTAAATTTCTTATGTCTGTTGAGAACGTTTGAATTTAAAATTATTCTCAGGACACAAAATCTAAATATAAAACATTCTTTCAACTTCGTCATACATAGTCTTGGATATATTTTTATTT
The DNA here is from genome assembly GCA_037043495.1 of Drosophila recens. Taxonomy (NCBI): domain Eukaryota; kingdom Metazoa; phylum Arthropoda; class Insecta; order Diptera; family Drosophilidae; genus Drosophila; species Drosophila recens. The sequence continues at coordinate 79,140 of JBAMBJ010004568.1, forward strand.
AACATTTAAAAGCTTCTTCATTTCGATAAATAGTTTAAATGAAGCTTTTTACTACTCCCAACGTGATATAAAGGAGCGTCAAAAAATGTTTTCGAACGCTTTAAGTGGGACATGTATTACATAAGCAATATTTTGATTAAATTTTGACCGAAACAACCAATCTCGCAAATTATACAGATTTCCTAGGAATCGGTTATTCTAATGGCAATCAAAGAACATTTCTTGGTACAGCCCGACAGTAAACCAGTAAGCAATGCAATAAAAGTAGGCAAATATCTTTTATAGGTGCTACATGTACTGGACACTATCCAAAATAAATCTCAACACGCTTCCTTTGAGTTAGAGCTTTTAGCGATTTTTTTAAAAGTCAATGAATGAGCACCAAGCTCTGGACTACTTATATTTGCAACAGATATGCTTCATTCAGGCAGGAATATTATTCCGCAAAAGTATTGTCGCCCTACAGATTAAAATAGTCTTATATCTGGCCCTGTCGCTTTCGGTATCCATAATCTTTAATATTTAATGTTAAAAATAGAAAAAGTGGTATAATAATGCTTAATTACATAAAACACATTTATTACACATATTAGATACACTCATTATATGTGTAAAACCAAATATTGTTGATTTAAAGATATTGTGAAAATTAATTAAAAATGTATTTTTTTCCATGATTTTTTGGCTGATAGGAAAATTCGATTGCAGGACAACATGAACGAAAAATCTTAAAAAACAAGTGGTCGAGATTTGGTTTTGTCGACATATTGACCCAAAACATCACCAAAACTACCTTTTAGAGGCTTGATATGTTCCCAAAACTTGTAGGCGTAAACTATTTTAAGCAACTTTGTCGAAGAAATTTTGCAAAAAAACCCAACATCTTACAAGTTAGAGACCGAAGAAGAATGTCCTATTTCCCTAAAAATAGCAAACTTGCTCAAAAACTTCGCGAAAAAATTTTGTATGAAACCATCATTGTAACTCAAAAAACTAATGATGCAGTTCGATTTGTAGGACCCGAAATAGGGGGAAACCGTTGAAAAAGGTCATGTCTTTTTTTTCGACTTGCACAGTGTTATTATTAAGAAATTAAATAAACGGGCCTTATAAACATTTAATTAATTATTTTTATTCTCTTTGGAACTCGTGCATTTTACCATCAAACTTTTGTATTCTAAGCAAATCTTTGTTTTTTAATGGTTTAACAGCATATTCATTATATGAAGAAGTAAAAGATATGCAATTGTTGACTATAAAGTTTCTGTATAATAAAGGGATTTGATGGTCTTTTATGAGATTTCTCCTTCAGCCCAATCTTCAGCTGGGTAAATTCGATTCCCTGGTGGTAGATAACTTCAATTTTGACTCTATGTCTTTACTCTCTTGTAAATATTCACAAATCAGTTAACTGACATAGTAGTTCTTCTATTATTTTCTGTTATTTCCCATTGTTAACAACAACTGGGCAAACACTCAAGCTCGCATACTACTTACTTGTATGATTAGACAAAAAACATTTTAGTTAACTGCTTAAATTATAAACTGTATACAAGTGTGTCGCATTGACACAAATTAGAAATCAAATAGCCGAGTAAACTGATTGATAAGTTTTCCAATATATGGGCCAACATTGTCTCGAAATTCGGCTTTAATCAACAATATTTGTACAATAGAACAAACTCATTGATAGAGTAAGAGATGTGGCTAAATTGATTGCTTTCTGGACAGACAGATAAAGTTAGTTTGTCGCGTGTGACAACACAAACAATCACATATACATATATAAAAATAGGCGACAGTGACGCAAAAGCAACAAAGTGTTAATCAGAAAGCTAAAATTTACTTGAGTAAGGTTGGAAATTTTGGCAGATTGGCATTTTGAATGCAACTGCGAGGCGGACTTTTACACAATTCCTGCTAATTTTCACACAGAATCTAATTAAATTTGACTCATATCAGTTGACAGAGAGAGATATATGCTAACAGTTATGTTGGGAATATATCAATAAAGTTGGATAAAGTACAGTCATTAACCTCTCTTCATATCTTATCAATTACAAATTCGAATCTGATGATATCCTGTTGTAAATACTCACAAATGAATATGAAAGATATATAGATGTCCCGAAAAGGATCTTTACACAAGTAGTTTATAGTATGAAGAGCAGTTGAACACCTCTTGCTACGACCACAAATCACAACTGATGACCAAGTTAAGAGCCACAAACATTCAATACTTGGTATATATTGTAGTCGAGTCCATCATGTTCAATGGCAAACAAATGTTATTCAAACTGGAGATTAGCATGCTCAGTGATAATGCGAGTGGAGTGTCTATCAAAACATTTACACACAATTATTATCGTAGTTAAAGTAATTCAGCACTCAAATAATGCAAACATTTCCACAATATATTCTATCAAAAGCAATTCACAAAAAAAAATAATAAAATAAAATTAATGTCGTTCACATGATATAGTATAACTAACTAAAGCAAACTACTTATTTGATTATTTGATTGTTCACTCACCCATTTTGCCGAAATTATCAATTAGCACACGACAATAGAAGAGAATTTCAGATGCGATAGAGAGAGACGTTTTTTAAGAGGATTTTCCAGATACAAATACAGATATCCGGAACGGAAACTGAAACTGAAACAGACGCAGTAAGAGATCAGAGAGAGACTACTGTCGACTTCCGTTGTCACAACTCGAATGCGGCTGATGCGCGACTGTTTCGACGATTTTGTGGATTTACTTAAAAAAGAGGAAAATAATGTAGAATACAAATTAAGCCGAGAAATTATGACAGACGCATTCGCAAATCGCGGTTCGTGTTTTAGCTGTACGTCAAGTACTCAGAGTAGATAATAATACAAATACGATATACGATATACGATCTAACTATGGAATACGCTCGAATATATGTTTGTACAAATATATATTTACATATATTCAGTGTAATTGCCAAGTCAGACGATCGTTGAACCGAACTGCGTTTCAAACGATTTTTTATCAATGAGGATTTTGTGAGAAACAAATCAAAACAAAGTACTAAAGACACTAATATAAAATAATAATAATAAAAAATAAATAAATGGGTAGAACAAGACGATAGCGTCTGAATTTTAATTAGACGAGCATTCTGTCGACTTTGTTCCGCCCAATTCGTTGGAAAATTCTGATTTATATCTCTCAACGTTCCAAAACTGAACTCAACTCGGCACTTTGAGGAAGTTAATTGACATGCAACTGACGAACTGCGATTATTGCCGGGGCAGTGACTTATTTAGTCGCTGTCGCTACAGTTAGATATTTAACGACGTCTCTCACAACTTTTTTTAAGTCTTACTTATGTTACATCAATCAACGTGCGTGCCTTAAAAATTCACCCGGTAATTGAAATGTATTTATTCCACGCACAGTGTGCCACGACGTCATTAAATTGTGACACATTCTGTTGAATACTTTAATTTCTTACAGTATAAGATACAACCTAAAAACAACTTTAATTTAATATTTATTTTCGTTTAAATTCCAGACAAAATGCCATTACCATAAAGAAGACATCAACCAGGCCCGTTAAGATTAAAATGCAGTAGCTCTATTTCAGAGCTAGAATAGCAAGAATTTTCTACTCGGTAAATTGAAAACACTCATTATTTTAAATTTATTTAAGTTTATACTTACATACGAGGGGTTTTTAATAAATCTGTGTTTATTTAAATTATACATTTTTTTCTAAATAATATTTATTCTTTAAATAGTCTAAGTGCAGCAAAATTTTTAATTTTTATTTTTAAAAAAATTGTAAATAAATGGGTACAGCTTAAAAAATAGTATTTAATTTATTACATTTAAATGAAATAGAAGGAGAAATCTCAAATGCAAATATACTCTGCTAGTTTCAGTTTAAATTAATAACTTGTACCACTGTGCAATGCAGTTACTTAAAATGTGCATTAAGCATGCTGTGCATCTCTCAACGAACAAAGAATCAGAAATGAAATTGAATGATATAATGCAATTGCGTTATAAATAAGGCAAAAGCATTTAACATGCACATTACGTGAGCATTTTACTCGTCTTCTTATAAATAAATATTTAAACACATTTACTTAATAAAGAATCTTAAATAAATTCGGAAAAGGAAGCCAATTTTATATCAGGTGTGATTTTAATCACAATTATTATCATTTACTGGCGCGTGCCAACTTTTCGAATTCTTAAACAGGTTTTTGAGTATAATACATATTTATATAAAAGTAAGCATGTGTGTGTTGGGTTAGGTCATGATATGGTATATGATTTGATATATTTTTAAAATTGAGTTAAGATTCTTGTTAAGTCTAGTATCATGACTTTCTTTTTCTAACCATTTAAGGCCATAACTACTGAAGTTAGCTCACAATTCTATCAATTATGAAAATAGTAGCAACAGGTTTTGCTATGTCTATAAAACGCAAATGGGAATGAAAATAAATAGAAATGGTAACTAACCAAACAGGAAATTAGTTAATAATGATGTAAAACCAAGTGAAATTTGATAAACACAATTAGCAGCTGTTTTTAATTGTGTTTGCAGTAGCATTCCTAGTTTCTACATTAGATCTGTCGGTTAGGTAATCAATCATTCCAATCATTCCTTTTCAATTTGAAGTGCTAAATAAATCAATCAAGCTATTTGTACATCACTCTAAGCATATTTACAATAATCAAACCATATAAAAACGATATCCAATGAGCTGTTATCTGTCGTGGCTTAAATGGAATTACACTCACTTTAACAACAACAATAACTAGAAGAACAACCTGTTACAATCTGGTAATAAAATTGGGACTTGAGCAAGTTGACGGGGGAATTTCCCCAATAGCGCTTCCTGAATTCGAACAGGAAAGAATGTAATTAAATATTTGCATATGACAATTAAGCAACAACAATTATAAAGTGGAAGAGCAAGAAGAATGACATTCAATCAATTTGCATGCGACTCAATCGCCAATTGGGCGACCTTGCCAATGCCCGAAGGCCAAAAGCAAACAAGGCCAACAAACAACAAACAGCACAAAGTCATTGCAGTGGCGCCAGTTGAGGGCGTGGCCAATTTAATATTTGACATCTGTATCATCTGTTCGATTACAAATCGAATTCGCATATTTGTTATGTCAGCCTCTGCTGATTAGCTGCTAATTTGAGGGGCGTTGCCGTTGTCAGAACAAATCCATCCAAGGGTTATCACTTGGGTCAATTTACACATATATGTATATAAGTGTCTAGTACTACGACTATATATAGATGGACAGTTGTAACTGTAAAATCCACTGTTTTATTATCAATAATATAAATGTATACTATACACATTTACAGTTGATCAATTTATAGACATGTCTTTACAATCGCACACTTAACAAATACAAATATAGATACAGCTAAAGATATAGATACAGATACAAATAAGATGACAAAAAGGTAGCTAAGAAATTCAATAATGAGAGCGATCAACAACTTAGAAACTAATTGAACTACACTAAGAAAAACAATTGTACATTCAGCGTGATACGCGGCGTATGCGTAATATTACATATTATATGGCGCTTTGACTGATCATCTGGTTTTAAACCCTACTTAGCGCCCACTAAGCCACATTTGTATCTGGCTGGATGACTTGCCCTTGGTCTCGACGAGTGCCAGGGCCACATAGACGGTGGCCAGGGCCATGCAACAGGCAAAGAACCAGAAGGTCATGTCCGATCCCCAGTCGTTGATCATGACGCCAAAGCATTTGGTCACCACAAACACGCACAGCCAGTTGACCATGACCGTGAGTGACACTGCGGTGGCCTTGACGTCGGGCATGAACAGTTCGCCCATCATTAGCCAGGGTATGGGGCCATAGCCCACCGAGAAGGTGATGATGAACAGCACCATGCAGAGCAGGGGCATCCAGCCGATGTGGGACACATCCTTGCCACTGTCCTTCATGTCGAAGTAGGCGCCGAGGATGGCCAGGCAGATGGTCATCACAGTGCTGCTGAAAAGCAGCAGAATCTTGCGGCCAGCTCGATCGATGAGCAGCGATGATGTCAGCGTCATGATCACCTGGACCACGCCCACAATGACGGAGCTAACGGAGGCACTCAGACTGCTGCCGGCGGACTCGAAGATGGACTGCGTGTAGAAGATGACGGCATTGATGCCCGAGAACTGCTGGAAGAACATCAGCATCATGGAGATGATGAGTCCATTCCGAGCACCACGATTGCTGAACAGATCCAGAATCGAGGCATCCGCATTGGCCTGATCCAGATCGTTCTGAATAACCTGAATGGCAGTGCGAGAATCGCAATATTTGCCCCAGAGCCACTTAAGGGACAACGCAGCATCCGCACGACGACCCTGCAAATAACACAAATTAATGAACGATCCTTTAAAGATCACTTCACAACTCGCACTCACCTTCTTCAGCAGATAGACAGGTGTCTCCGGCAGCATCAACATGCCCGCAAAGAGAACAATGGGCACAACGAGGCACATCATGCTGAGTGTCGTCCAAGACACAAGCGAGCCCATGATGTACACAAAGAGTATGCCCACTGTGAGCAGCAGCTGGAACAGTGTGCCCAGAGTGCCTCGAATGCTCGTCTCCGCAATCTCCGAGATGTACATGGGAGCCACGACACAGAAGCTGCCCGTCGAGATGCCTAATAAAATGAATGGATAAAAGAAGGATCAGTGATGAATTCACCAAACATAAGTAAGATTGACAACTCACCAATTAGGAAACGACCAAAGTACAACCATCCGGCAGAATTGGCAAAACTGATCGATATCCAGGCCAAAATAAAAGGCACATCCATTGCCAAGGCCGTATAACGTCTGCCAATTGCGTCCGCAATATAGCCCGTGGGCAGGGCGCCCAGAAAGGCGCCAATCGCCAGCAGGGAACTGATCCAGCTTTCTGCGTATATGAATAAAACATAATAATAAATGAATACAAGGCTTTGTGAAAAATTCGGGCTTCTAGGTCTTTCCGTTTGGTCTCCATAATATTCAGTCTGTCAGTCAATTAGTTGGAAAGAACAGAAGAAACACAATATCTGAAATTTGTTAAGGTATCTCATTATATACCGATCGTTCCTATAGCAGCTATATGATTCTGTAGACCAATTTCAACCAAATTTATTCAGGCTGTGTATGAAAATAACAAATGCGCAATCTTTAAGAATGGATGAGATGACTCAAGAACAACATTTTTAAACTAGAGGTTGATTTTCAATTGATCGTTCTATAAAAGCTATATGATCTGATTGACCAATTTGATCCAGAGTGTAAGCGACAGAGCTAGGTATGTAAACAATCTGTGAAATTGGTGGAGATATCTTAAGAATCAACCCAGTGTTTTTCACTTCAAGTTTGACTTTCAACCTATCGATGACAGCTAAATGATTAAGTGATCCCATCCCACCGATTCTGATATATTCTCTGCCATCATTTAAAATAGTTTTGAAATTGAGTGACTATATTAATATATTAAGGAGTAATACCCTTAACAAACGAGGAACTTACGTTGACCCACAGTTAATTGAAGTCTGCCATCGATCGGCAGAGGAGTCGTGATTGGAGTCGCTGCAGTGGTTACATTGGACACAGTGAAGTTGGTTTCATTTCCAGTCAAGTGAGTGGTATTTACCGCCGTCGTGGCATTGACATTGATACTGATCTGTGGCAGCACCGGACTTGTCCAGGCCAACGCGGTGCCCGCAGCAACAGCGCCCAGACAAACTACAATAACAAAGTATTAAAGGGTCTGAAATACTTAAAATAATCATTCATAATCAACTTACTTATGAGGGCAGCCAGATATTGACGGGTCTTGGAGGTTTTAACGACGCCATCCTGCAGTGGATCGTAGAGCATTGGATTGTGTGACGTCACATCGGTATCTTCTTGGCTGACAGTCTGTGTGAAGATCAAGAGAATTGCGTATTTCGTATTTTAAGATCGCATCGACAAAAGAGGGGCACATTTGGGTGAATCTATTTCTGATTACAGCGACACGTGCTACCATTCCACAGTCCAACAAAGTAGGACGATATACTCGAAATAAGTAGTATATATCTACAGCATTATAAAACAATTGCCAAAACAAAATATTTTGATTTTATTTATCTCTACGTTTTCGTCAGTGATTTTGCATTCAAGTTTTTATTGCTCATTTTCAGCCGTGATTTATTTCATTATCTTAATTACTTTAGTTTTTTTTAAATTCGTCTACGATTATAAATCATTTATTTAACGAAATAGTCCAGAAATGGCAAGTTTTAATATTGAAATTTGGCCAGTTTGAGTTTATTAAAATACTGATATATTTTTACGAATCTTCTCAAATTATTAAATAATCTTCAATTATTTAAATGCAAATAGAAATGTATTTTGAACAGCTGTTTACGCTTGGTGTGTGTAATAATATTTTATATATATTTTTTTTTATTTATTTATTTGCTATATCTAAATGACCTGCAACGTTTCCCTTTACCTGCCACCAGCGCGCCATGGCGCGTACTACTTTGTCCGAGTCCATTTGTTACCCTCTCTAGGAACTTGCCAAGTAGTTTCCCCAACTTGTTATATAAGCTTTATCGCTATCACAAGACGCACTATTCAGTTTTAACGTCACTTTTCTTTTGCGGATTTTTATCTAGTTTCTCTATTTTAATTTCTTGTCATTGATTATTAAAAAGAAACATTTGTCTATATGTATGTACACAATAATCTGTTAGTCTATATATGTAAATATATAAACTTATAGTTTTCGCGAATTTTATTTGGCGGCGTGATCGCCAGATTGCCTTGGTCCGAGCGGCCAAAACAGTTGGAGGCGACTGATTCGGCGACTCTTCAAAAAGCGTATTTTCTTCTCGGATCTTTAAATATTGTTGCGCTTTTGTTTTGGCCCACACTCTTATGATACTCTTTCAAATGTGTCTAGCAACATTTTAATTCTTAAAAGTGACTACATTCATCTGAATAAAAAATAGCAAAATAAATGGTTAAAGGAAACCATTAACTTGGTATCATACAAAAATTAATCTAATTCACTTTTGTGTAAGAGCATAAACCGAAATATTTTGTTTAATTAAGGTATAAACTCTTTGGGCAAGTGTATTTCAATTGCGTTGTTTAATCGATCTTGTTTTGGCCGGCTTTTGTAATGTCAAACGATTACGCGCATTTAAATTGAAAACATTCCGCTTTTACGTCAGATAACATAGAAAAGTGCAAGCATCCTAAACATTCTCATAACAGAGACTAAAATGTAGGGTTAAGATACTTTGGCCTGTTGCATATAAATAAAAATATTGCATATAGATCTTTTAAATGATTTCGTAACAAACATATGCAAATATTACGCATACGCCCCCTATTCGGACCAATCAAGTGCTTCCTGTATTGTGCTATACTCGATTTGCAAATGTTTTTTTTTTGCCTCACTGCGTTGCCATTGCACTTGCCAAAAATTCCGTCAGGTAAAAGCATTTTAAATTACAAAAAATACATACTATGCTCACATATAGATAGATATATTTATATAGTGTATACTTCTGCACATAGCCTTGTTTAAATAAAGACTGTGTAAAATGCAAATCCTTTTGGGAATGCTAATGAGCATTTTCGCTCTTATCAAAACGGAATGTGAAGTATTTATAAATAAAATATTTACGCGTTCAACATACATACGTAATTGCAATTAATGGCAAATAAATCTGTCGCCAAAAAACAACAACATGTCAAGCATGCACACAAACACACATGCACAGAAAGAGAGAAATGATCAGAGCAAGTCTGAGAGGGATGCAGAGCGTGAGCGAGAGAACTGAACTGAAATTCACTTGCCGAGCACGAAGAGAGACACACCCACCAGATCGAAAAGAGGCGCATCACATGCTAATTAGTTTGCGTTGTTTGCTTTGCTCTGTTTACCTTTTGCCCATTCCAATTTTCCTCCCTCCTCCCTCCCCCTTTGACGATCCAATGTCAAGCGCAATCAACAACGTTGTTTTTGGCGCCGTTGCGCTTCGTCTTCGTCTTCGTATATTTTATTTTTGTTTTTGCTTTTTGTTTTTCACGAAGGCAATGCTCGGGAATTGTCGTAGGAGGCGCTCGTAAAAGGTTTGCCTATGTACAATTGTATGTAAGTACATATTTATGACTACATTAATCGAGCGATTAGAACAGACATAAAAACAGGCAAGGGACGCAAATCAATTAGATATTCTATTGCTGTTGTACTCCACTGAGTCCAGTTTTTAAGGGTGTGGACTATTTGTAAGATTATAGCATACACTCATCTGGGCTAGTCGCTTAGCCCTCTCTTTAAATATTTAATTTCTTGACTTTGTGGGATGACAAATATATTAGATTGCATAGCTACAAATTATAGACAAGTCAATCAGAATCTATTAATAGTCAAAATGATAGATTTCTATATTCGATTTTCAATAATATTTGCTGGAGCCTGTCATATTTCATATTTATCTCAAAATTATTAATTTTACAGATACATTTAGTATCTTCTTGTCTTTATATTGTGCATCAAGCCCTAAGACTGCAAATATTTTTCAATATTTATTATGGGGATGCATTGGCCATGACATGTCGAATGGACATGTAAATAATATTGTTGCTTGTAGATTACTCGACAGCTCGGCACTCTCGAGATAAACAAGTCAAACATGTCCGGTCTTAAAACGTAAACAACAAGCGATAGGCCCATGGATTAATCAACAATACATACTTATATACCCTGTATTCATTCATAACATAAAAATGGATATATGTTCGTAGGGCTTAGGCATATAGTTATTCCTGTTCAGCATCAAAAAACAAGATAAATATGAAATATCTTAACCAGAAGTATCTCAACTGAAAGGCACTCATATCATTTGTAGATTAATAATTATTATCATAATTATGTAGGGTATCTCTTAATTAAATACTCTCAACTAAATCGTTTCCACTTATATGTATTTTATTTTATTTGTTTTTTATAGTTGTGCGATAAAATAAACATACAATTAGGAAGCTTTTGGCAATGCTAAACATTGCGTTAATATCTGTAATCTCTAATAGTTATGACAGTTATCAGCAGAGGAAAAGTCTGTGAATCACGCTTATCAATCAGCTTGTGAGTAAATGAAAGTCTCAAGCATAAAGCGTAATGCTCAAAGTTTTGTGTTTTTTTTTAATAGGTCATTATCGAAAGCAGTCAATACGCACGTGAACGCATTGCAACAGCTGATAGATAAGAATTTTTGGTGGGTAATTGTCGAACTAAAAATCATGTCAGTAAATTAAAAATGGTAAAAACAAAGGTACAACTATGAAATACTCTAGAATTTCATTTTTAGTTATATTACAAAGGCATAATTCGCTTAAAATATACAAAATCGGGAATTTGTAGATTACTGACCCAATAGATTTTTATTCGCTACAGTAATTACTGTAGGATTTTTCTAATTTAGAGAGTAGATACATGCATAATACTTTCTCTATAGAAACAGAAATTTTCTTTTAAGTACTCAAAGGTTTGTACTTTTATTACTTTTGCCAACAGCAAGCCAATTACAAAGTTCTAATCCATAAAGCGTGCTGTCGGAGCAGTCATTAGCTTAATTGTTCCATTGACTGCCCTTGTTTAGTTAGCTTCGAGTACCTATTATTGTGAATGTGAGCATGAATGTTACTTAATATTTATGGTACCTGATAGGGCGTTGCTGAATTATTTATGAAATCTTATTGCTGCGCAACAACTACTCGTAAATGTTGAACACTTTTCTAACGGATTCGAATGCTGATGTTGGGATTGAGATAAGATATCTGTTCTAAACTTAAGAACTGAGTTATAAGCTTATAAATCTTTTCTATGAATGTGTGTGCCTTAAGTGAAGAATAATAAACCATTTTGAATATTCACTTTGCTAGACAGATTAAAACAGATTCTAATTCTGATCTTGGAATCTGTTCTAACTCAGTAACTTTGGAACTCAGAAAACTAATAAATATTCTCTCTGATAATTAACAATTTAAAATTATTACTGTGCTAGACATTAGGGTTTGTTATTTTGACTGACGATATTAATAGTATAGCATACTTTTCAGTACTTTATGCGACAAATAGTTTTAATTAAAGCCAAATAAAAAGCGAATATTTGCATGTAATGAACTTAACACTTTTAAACTTGATTATTTTATTCATTAATAAATATTAAAATTGTATTTAGTCACAATTTTTATATTTATTTATTTTTTTTCCCACAATTTCACAAGTCATTTATTTCTCACCTTTTTGATATCTTCACTGGCAACCATTTTTACATAAATTTGTTGTTAAATATCCAGAATTGTTATTAAATCATTTGATCTTGATGTATTTTTTTTTTGTATTTGCGTGTGAAAAGTGCGTTGTAAAAATGTTCATATATTTTTTGCAGTTTTATTTAATTTTAGTTTAGTGCTAGCATTTAATTTAAAGTGTCAAAACGTGTGGATGGGCGCACTGAGCGTACGAGCAAAACTGAATTTCTCAAAGGAAACGCGCTTAACAGCAAAACTAAACGTCGATTCCAATGCAGCGTCGACTGCGACGGCGACAGCGACAGCAACTGCGACAGCGACGACGCGTCGTCAATTGATATGTGTATCGCAGCAACATCAGCAGCAGAAGCAGAAGCAAAAGCAGCGACGCCAGCTATCGACCGAGCGATTTGCATTGACATTGATGATTAGTAAGCTGTATGATGTTATGGGGGGTTGGGAAGAAGGGCGCCGATTTGAATATGGATAAAGCCTTGGATGATTTTCAGATTGATTAAACGCATTGATCGCCGATTGGAAGCAATTGAGCTTTCACTGCGACTTTCCGGTATCGACGCTTTCCCTATTATTATTTTCGTAGCTTTGGCTTCGCCTGAACATAATACTTTGTCCTTTAGGCCTTTCCTCGTTATAAAAGGCATGGAACTTATTCAGAAGTCTCTGGAAACCACTCTCCAACGAAGCTGAGCAAACATCCTTAAGCTTATCGAGCACATAGTCAATTAGAGCTTTTATAATAATCTGCAGAGAAAGGATATGAATATCAATCAATTAGGCAGTGACTTAGGACCTGACTTCTCACATTCATATAGTCGGCATTGACATGGGCCCGACAGTGCAGAAGGTAGTTGTCACTCAGCATCGCATGGAACACAACTGGATCATTTTGCTCAATAACCGAACTTATGAAGCGCATAAAGGACAACGAGTGACTATGCAACTTATGCAGGTCCAGTTTGCCCATCTTTCGGAAATTTTCAAATGCTTTATAATGTTCCATCAAAAAGCTAAAGTTCAATGGACTTGCTGGTTAGATAGTTAATCCAAGTGCATCATAATTTTCAACTTACTTGAAGTATATCTCCTTTCCATAGCGCCGCTCGAAGGGCTTAATGACTCTCCAGGCCTGCCTCAGTGCCAATCTCTCGTTCAGCGTAAATCCACTTTCGTCATATATAGGACCGACCTTGAATTCGGGCAGCTTCTTAGGAAAGATGGTCTCTACTTCGACATTAATTACTTCTGCATTGGAATGTGCGGAAGTAACTGAAATTTGGCTCATCGCGAAATCTAATGTATTACTAACTAATATTAAAATGTAAGTGGAAAAACGTAAAAAAAAAAACAAACTTAAAATTACGTATTTATAATTATTTAAAATGTGTACAAAGCGTTATGGAAAGTGTAAGCAGTTTCTACATAATGAATTATATTATTATATGTTTTATTATCTTAAACTTACATGGTTGCTTAGATAATTTTTATTTTTAACTTATGACCAACTTCAAACTTGTAGGAAACTTCAAGCAGAAACTTTAGGAAGAAAATAGTGTTTGAATGCGAATTTATGCTAAACAAATAAATTAAAATAAAATTAAGCTTTTAAAGGATTTTTATTTCGACATTGACCAATTATCTAGAAAAACTCTCATTGACGTGAAAAGTGATGCTTTTATTCTTATCCGCATCTTCCAATTGAAACTTGCCCAAAAGTCGCTCGAATCCACGCTCCAAGGATGCCGAGCAAACATTTTTAAGCTTATCGAGCACGTAGGTATTTAAAGCTTTGACAAGTATCTGTATGGGGAAGAAGAATATAACAATATATGCATATCATAAAAACATTTATTAGGGATCCGCATTTGTTTTACCCGCATATCCTCGAAATTCACACGACCGTAACGATGCCAGTTGAAGTTGTCAGCCAATGCCACCTGGAATAACGTTGGATCCCGCTGCTCAATAATGGAACCAATGAAGCGCATAAAGGACATCGAATGTCTATGCAAGCGATTCAAATCAATTTTTCCATCAAATCGAAAAGATTCGAATGCATGGTGGTGCTCTACCAAGAAACTAAGCCTGCTGATCAGATTAGTTGCAACACACGATTTATTTTCGACTCACTCGAAGTATATCTCGCTTCCATAGCGCCGCTCGAAGGGCTTGATAAGTTTCCACGCCTGCCTCATTGCTAATCTCTCGTTGAGCGTAAATCCATTTTCATCATATACAGGTCCGACTTTTAGTTCCGGCAGCTTTTTAGGAAATATTGGTTCTGATTCGGTGTCAAATCTATCGGCATCAGAGTCTCTAAAAGTAATTCTGGAAGAATACAGGTTCATCGCGAAATGTTATGAAAATTCAAAAAAGCTCAACTTAATATAACTTGAAACTGTGTAAAGTGTTTGTGTGTGTGTGTGCGTTTTACATAACGACTACTTTTGATTTTTTATTATAAGCCCATATGATTGTAAAGTTGGATTAATTTACAACTAAGCTCATATTAAAATTATTGCAAATTGCATTTACTTTAAATTATAGAAAAACCTTTCCCCGTACACTCTTTTCCCAATAATGAAAATTGGTTTTTATAGTTTGAAATGATCTGCGTTTATTTGACAAAATTATTATTAACTATAGTAAGAAAAATACTGAAATGTGTTCATTTTATTTTTCATTATTTATTTGTTGCTCAATTATTAACATTTCTATAGTTACAAAAATACTGAAATATCTCCATAATTTTTGTTAACATTTTTTATTGCTCAACATTAATTGGATATTGGCTCAAAACTTCAATAATTTTACCCATGGTTGGACGGCTGTTGGGATCTAATTGCCAACCATCGGTCATCAATTTTTGTATATCTTCGGGGCAGTCAAATATTAACTGATCCATCGGTGGCCGTAAGCCTGCAATAAATAATTTAATTATATCATTTATTTATTTTAATGAGAACATAATATAGTTTACCCTTGTCGACTTTTTGGCATATTGTTAGATCAGTGCCCATTGCTTCATAGGGAATTTTACGGGATTGCATTTCCCACATGGTAATGGACCAACTGAAGACATCGCATTTGCTGGTGTATCTTTCGCCATTGAAAACCTGAGAGTTGCATTTGAAAATTATACAATAATAATAATACATGGTCGGCATGTTTAGTATAATAATACCTCTGGAGCCATATAGGCGGCAGTACCACTATTCTTGGTCATCATGCTGCTCAAGTATCGCACAGTTCCGAAGTCACAAATCTTCAAGCAGCTGCGTTCGTCATGCAGCAACATGTTGTGCGGTTTAAGGTCGCGATGAATCACACTCTGGGGCGTCATCGAATGCAGATACTCAACTCCCTACATAAAATATGAGTTGCTACATTATAAATAACTTTTACGTTATAATTCTACACTTACTTTGGCGGCCTGAAGTGCCCAGCTAATAACCTGATTCAAAGAATAGTCTGCCCGTGGCTCCCTATGCAAGAAATTGAACAACGATCCGCCATCCGCATATTCCATAATTAAGTAGTGAACATCATCGTGAATCGAAATTCCATGCAGGAATATGATATTTATATGGTTGGCACGGGAAAGCTGTCTAAACTCCCGTTCCACATACTCCTCGTTTACGTTTAAATAAATCCTTTTCACAGCCACACATTTATTACGCCATTGTGCCTTATAAACCTTTCCGAATGTGCCTTCTCCGATCTCCTAAAAAGACACACAATGTTTATAAGACCTTTAACTGTTATTTTAAATAAAACGTACACTCTCCAATGTTATATTTGCAAAGTCAATTGTATCAATATTCATTTTTATTTTTGTGAAAGCACTTTACTGTGTAGAAAGATTCGTAATTTGGAATGTGCAAAATATTATTGCAATAAGATAAGAGAGATAAGCGTTGTGAATGTGAATAATGCTATGTGCGCGAATGGGCAACAAGTGAATTTTTGCTAAACTTTTCTTGCTTTTTTAAGATTATTTTAGAATTTCTTACTAAACTTCACCACGCGAAGGGTGTCGTGCACCAAACCAATTTTAAAATGTACTTCATTATTTTAAAAAATTTATAATTTTTTTCGTTTTTTGAATATTTACTTTATTTATTAACAATAATTAATTTCATAGAGAAATGGGAAAAATTATATATCGATAACAGCTTTAATATTAATAGAAATAATATCGATGGCCGGCATGGGTCAACTGTTACGTCAGAGTTGAGCAGCCGATGGCGCCGGAAAACCATATTAAATAATAAACAACATGTCGCTGGCGAATCCATTTCGTACCGTGTTTCGTTTGCCCAGCCGAAATCAACGGGTCAACTGGTTCCCTGGGCACATGACCAAGGGCATGCGACAAATCCAACAGAAGCTGCGCACCGTCGATTGCATCGTGGAAATTCACGACGCGCGCATTCCCCTGGCAGGCCGAAATTCGCAGTTCTTTGAGACAATCACAGGTACCGATTGCATTTCTTAGAGTGAAGTGAACCTAGTGACGTTATATACTTTCGCTTACATAGGCAACGGTGTAAAGCCACATATATTGGTGCTGAATAAGATCGATCTCCTGGGGGGATCCAAGCAACAACGGGGAATCCTGAGACAGCTGCGATCTCAGCAGCCCGAGCTGAGAAACATTTTGTTTACCAACTGCAAGGATCAGCGTAATCATGGTGTACTGGACATTCTGCCCTTGGCCACCAAGTTGGTGGCCGAGAGCAGTCGATTCAATAGGGCACAGAGTGCCGAGCACAACATAATGATTATCGGAGTGCCAAATGTGGGCAAGAGTTCCATCATCAATGTGCTACGGAATGTGCATCTGAAGAAGCGCAGTGCAGCGCGTGTCGGTGCCGTTGCTGGCGTTACTCGATCTGTCGGAGAACGCATCAAGATCCAGGAGACGCCTGCCGTCTACATGATTGACACGCCTGGCATCCTGCAGCCCTCCGTGACGGATGATGAGATGGGCATGAAATTGGCGTTAGTTGGCTGCCTGCCCGATCACATCGTTGGCGAGGATCTGATTGCCGATTACCTGCTCTTCTGGCTCAACAAGCACAGACGCTACGAGTACGTGGACAAACTGGAACTCAAGTCCGGGCCCAGCGACAACATCAGCGCCGTTCTGGCGGAATATGCACAGCAGCAGGAGATGTTCCATCGTGTCAAGCAGTACAATGGCCAAGTGGAGACAATGACTAATCTATTGTCCGCGGCACGTAAATTTATAAGCTTCTTTCGCACGGGTCAGCTTGGTCCCATTAACCTGGACGAGGATTGTACTTAGCAAAATGAAATTTTATATTTATCGTTTGTAGTTACAAAGTAAGTTAAAGTCTAGTCGAGTAAATGTTGAAAGAGTTGAGATTGGCCGTCTAATTGTCCACCATTGGCACATCTATGGAAATGTTGCCCACACCCGGAACGGGCAGGGAATAGGAAACGGCAACACTGTCCATTTCATCGTCGACTGCTTCATCCTGTTGCACTGGCAATTCGATAGGTGCTTGTTTGGATTCCGTCGCCTGCATTTGCATTTGATCATCCTCGACGGTGCAAATCGAAGGTTCCACAGCTTCGGTTGCCGATCCACTCACGGCATATCCAGTTTGTGCAGCTATCGCACGCAGTTCTTCGGGCACGCCTTGCATGCGCTTTTCAATGTGGCCATTGTATGGCGCCATCTTCTGATAGTAGTCGATCAGCATCTGCGGATCCTTCTCGGACACATCTTTGCTGGCCACCAAATCGAACTCATCGCAGAACTTCCATCGGACCAGGTACTTGATGTCCCCGGTCACATCGGTGGCGCCCATTATCTCGGCCAGCTCCAAATTACGCTCATAGCCGCGTGGCTTTTGAATTTCCTCGCATTTTGGTTTCTTTTCGCCGCGTTTCTTGGATTTCGCCCGAGACTCCTCAAACCTTTGTATGAGATTTGGACAGTCGCAGTTTTCCTCCGGTTCCCAAGTATTGTCCCCAGAGGGGTAACCGCGCCACTTGATGAAATACTCCACCTTGCCATCTGCAGTGATACGCTTGTCCACAATTCGCTCAACAACAAAATTCGGCTCGTTTTTTACCATTTTGCGACAAAACAAATTGTTTATTTTTGCCCCGAACAACTTGAACAACTTTCGCTTTCAGCTCAATGAACAAGTTCCGTGAACATGACGCTAATTGTTTGCCTCTGGGCTGCCACCTTTTTCTGCCAGTCTTAGCCAGGGCTGCCACCTTTTTCAAGTCAGGGCTGCCAGATGATTTAAGTGCCATTGCGCCAACAGGACAAAAAAGAACCCGTTTTGGCCAATTGTGGCAACCGTGGATGGATATCTACCTGCTTTTACCGCGAAGAGTTCAAAGGAAAAACAGGCAAGAAGCTAACGAGCATTATAATTTCTTAGGTAAATAAATATAGTAAATCTAAGATTTATCGCAAATAAAGAGCGATCGACCTTGTTGTTAGTCCTTTGTTTTGTGTGAATGTCATACATACATATGCATAATTTTCATGTCACATGTTGCAAACTTCAGAAAATTCAGAATTAATGATGGCTGAAACCAAAACTGATTTGTCGGATTGGAATCCTATGGCTGATGAGTTCAACGACGAGAGATTCAACAAGTATGACAGCGTCAACGAGGCGCCATCCGATAATAAAAGCGAGGATCGCAACACCAAACAAGTCAAATATCCGTATTTGGTTGTTAAAAAGGAGAAGAATCTCATTACGGAAACTGTGCTCAGGAATTTCTTTGGCAACAGCCTTATTTATGACATCGAATATCGCCTGAAATCATGCGTCTATTTTGTATACTTCCATAATATGTGGTAAGATGTGATTTAGCACTTTGAATGAATTTAGTATTAACTGAAGATTCTCTTGCAAGTTCCATTGAGGCTGCGTGGTCAAGGATTCGTCAGTTTCCAAACATCGTTCATTGTGTTCAGGGTCGACCGAATCAGAATCAGAATCAGACTCCTTTGCCGAGTTTACCACCAAATGATGCCGCAGCAGACAATAAAATGCCGGAGCCGACTCCGAATGATGAAAACCCCGTGGACTTGATTTCACGCAACATACATGTATCAGCCAAGAGGAACAACCATCCGGAATTTCATAAGGCACCCCTTGTGGTCAAAGCCGACTATACGGCCAAGAACTCTTTGTTGGCCTTGAACGATGCGAATCTTCGCTACATGAATGTTAAGTTCGAGTTCGCTCTGGAGCGTCATGGATCTTATGTATTGCATGAGACCATGGAGAAGGATCAGGCCATAGTACACTTTCGATTTGGACGCATTTTAGTCACGTGAGTAATTTCTCTGCTTACATGTTAGTAATCTTAACGAATCTTCCATTGAATAGCCCCCAAAGACAGCTGGAAACAAAGGCGTCGGATGGGAATATAAAGATTGCAGAGCTGGCTAACAAGTGCTTGGCCTGCAAGTGTTACACGGACAACAGTTGCCGCTTCTGCAAGATGCCCTTCTGTAATCCCGTTTGCTTTGACGCAATCTCCACGGTCCACAAGGCGAACTGCGACAGTGGCAATCCGCCGTTGTTGGATGACGATGCCATTGTGCCACAGTTCACAAAAGCAATGTTGCCGCCATCGGGTGCCACCGTCAAGATTACTGCCTTCGAGCAGAGCAACGTGTTGTACGTGCGCTCAGCTGAAATAGTCGCCGAGGTGGCTTACTTCAAGGTGCTCTCCGACGTCATGATGCAGGGCACCTCCTCACCCAAGTTGATCCAATTGCCACAATGCGGCCAGATTGTAATCTACAAGTTTGATGCACAAATCGTTCGAGCCATGGTGCTTAATATTGAGAATCCAAAGGCCATCTATGTGGTCTGCGTTGACTATGGCAGCGTGGAGATCACAACACTGGAGAATCTCTACGAGTGCAACGATTACTTGGCAGCTTTGCCGCGCTATGCTGTGCCCGTGCTGCTACGCAGTGTTCCCAATCGCTACATGTGCCCCAATCTGCTAGAGATGATGTACGAGCTGGACCACGATTATACCTTTGTCCTTAAGTACTCCGAACGGGAGTTTGACTTTCAGCGCGGCTTGCAGCGTGTAATCCTCATTGAGAGTGATTTGAATCGCAGCCTAAATCGCTTGATTAAAACGATTCTGACACCGATACAGCCTTCGATATCGGAAGATGGTTTCACAGAGGATGTGAGTAAATCGAATGCATCCATATGCTTATCTATATCTCTGTTTTGTCTTATAGTATCTGCAGCACGTTCCTTTGCCCGCTGGCAAGAACTTGGATTTGGTCGTCATGGATAACACATTCCTCAGATTTGGTGTCGTTCACTGCACCATTTTGGATTTCGCATACGAGATCACTCGGATGCAACGCGACATTCAGCACTATGCTGAATCCATCTCAACTTGCTCATTCTTTGCTCCACCGTAAGTGGCCACTGAAATCGATAAAAAATACTTTTACTAAACTCTTTTTTTTACTAGGAAAAACATCTTGTGTATTGCCAAATACCAGGACAAGTGGTGCCGAGGACTATGCATGGAACTGGTGGGCGATGGCCATCCCAGCATACTGTTTTTGGACTACGGCAACATTGTCCCAACTCACGTTAATGACATACGTCCGTATCCACCACAATTTACATTCCGTGTATTGACAACTGAATACGAGTTGATTGACTTGCCAGCTAATCCAAGTGACGAGTTGTTGGCCCGACTGGAGAAGCAACTGGCCGTTGGTGCGGTTGTCAACTTTGACGAGGTCATTTACAATAAGCAGGATAACAATTATTCACTGCGCATAAACTCCTTGATGGAGTAAAATAAAATCTCTAAAATCTCTTTGAAAAGCGCTGACCAAATATAAATATAATTAAACATTAAATCATTTAGTTTGACATAATCATTATATTTAGGATCCTTCAATAACATCTTTCTGCTTGCTGAAGACAAAGTTTAAGCCTGGCAGCTCATCACATAGAAAGGCCTCCTGGAAAGGAGAATATATGGAATATTTATATATACAGATTGCATATTTTTATACCTTTAAAAATGCTTCACTAAACGGTGGCTCCCAACGGCTCCAGCTCGACAGTGTCTACAAAAGATACAAATTAAATTGAGTCTATTTATAAATATAAATTATACCCACATTGTGTCCAACTCCGAGCAAGTCCCGGGTGGAACTTACTCGCATATTTAATAAATCCATCAAAGAATCGCTGCCTTCGACTAATCCCAAGTGCTGTTGAAACAGTCGCTCCTCCAAGCAGCCAGCAGTGACTAGGGTATATATTTGTGTGTCACCATCTATTGCTAAAAGCTGAGTCGCTGCTGATCGCGTGCTATAATTATAGAGGATCATGTGTTTGCAGCCCCTCAAGGGGATTGCCGGCAACTTGCTTGCCATAAGAAGCGCAACCAATGGAGGCTTCGCATCCTCCTCGCTGGGCGTATTGAAATATTCAGCTTGAACGCAGTCCTCTATTTGTATGAATGGCACTTCCCAGCACTGACAGTATCCACGGATTATGTCCAGGCACATCTGACTGCTTGCCACAATGGCACATTTCTCGCCGCGAGCTACAACCAAGTTGTCCAGCATGAGATGCACAAACTCAAACTTGGCGGAGTCATAGAGACCCATTTCCTGCCAGGGCGACAAATGTGGAAGTAATACATCCGACACTATTGGTTGGTTCTCCATGTGCTTGAGCAGCACAGGATGATCACAGATTCTTTGAGCTATGCCAACAATGTCCGGAGATTCACAGATTGATTGCTAAAAAAGTCAACAGATGAAGTTATTAAATACATTGAATGTTCCATGGGTATATTACTCGGTCTAATCCCTGACAATGATCCGCAAGCAGTTGAAACGTCAGATGTTGAAGTTCCGCTGTTGTCAACAGGCAAATATACTCGTTAATCTTGACGCGATGAGCAGATTCTTGGTTGGCACAATTAGAAGATCCTTGAAGGGATTTGGGTTCTGGTGAATGCTTTGGCTTTTTCAGAATAACCTTTGGCCTTTGATGTCTGATTGCAGTGGCATCGTTTAGGGTGAACTCTCCATTAGCCTCCTCCTGCTTACGGTACCAATTTTCAATTTCCTCTTTCCGCTGCGCGATACATTCCTCAGCAGTCTTTAGTTCCACTTGTATCTCGACATCCTTCATGCCAATTTCAATTAATGCATTTTCCTGAAATTTCTCTGGCTTAAAACGAGTCAAAACATCCAAAACTTTGCAGGTTTCGTCCTTTAGAGTTGCTCGAGTCGCAGTCACCTCCAGAGTTCCGTTGCCCTTCCACGTCTTGTGCTTTTTGTTGGACTGCGGCCGCCAAAGCACAAGAAAGATGCGTTTGTCCTTAAGCGGATTCTCTGCTTCACCATACCGTCGTGGTCCCAAGCTCCTATAGCCTCCAGTTGTGCCCCACTGCATCTCACTGGGCGCGCAAGCCTGCTTAGGAACTTCTAATTCGCATGCCGGAAGACCCCTCTTGGCCGCTTTGCGCACTGATGGTGCCTGAGAACGTCGCATGACGATTTATTTGTGCTAATCTTAAAATAATTGCGTGTTTCAAACAAATATTTCGAATTGCCGCTTGTCTTTCATTTGAGATATGTAAATAAAATCATTATCGATTTTAAAACACAATATTTATCGATATGTCGAATATACACGGCTGCCAACTTGTAAAAATATTTTGTACCACCAGATTTTGGGCGAAAATATACCATTTTCAAAAAAGCTCTACCATTTATTTTACTTTTGTTGCATTTTTATGTACTGCTTTTGTGTACAGCTCTAATTTACCAACTTAATTTATAACTTTTTCTATAAACAACTATAACATTTTCCAATGTACCAACAAATAAAAATGTACCATAGTACAAACGTACAGTGCTGCCACACAGTTGCAACTTTTTGTGTGTTTTTTTTTTAATTTTTCAATTAAATGTAAAAATTCAATAATAATATTTTAAGTGCAGTTAAAAAACAACGAAGAAAATTATAAATTTTCTAAAATACTAAAGATCAGCCTTTGCGTGGTGAAGTAATTAATAAATTAGAAAAAATTCTATAAAATTTTAAAAATCGAAAAAAATTTAACAAAACTCCTGTAAAAGTTTCAAAGTTCTAGTTTCAATATTTAATTTAAAAAAAGAAACGCTTATATTTAACAACTTTTCTGTATTTTCGTCTGCCACCTTTTTTTGCCAGGATTAGCCAGGGCTGCCGCATGATTTTTTTACTGGACGCCGCCAGCAATTAAATGATGTAAATTAAGCTTAAATAAAATAATTATCATGGCGCAGAACCTAATGATTTTGTATGTTTACTTACATTTTCTTTGCATTTTTATTTTTAGATTATTTTAGCTTTTTTTTGAACTGAGAATCTAGCTTATACATGCGCTGACCAGGTGGCAGCACTGCAACAGAGCCGGCGTTTTCCACATTGTGGATTGATTGCCCACCACCTTATCCAACTGCAGTAGGAGTGCCGCTATATCCTCACGCCTGTTGCACACAGATGTCAGCATGGCGTTCCATTGGTGCGACAATAACCTGCACACCACGGTGTTCACGCCGCGTGACTTCCAAGTGGAACTTTTGGCCTCGGCCTTCGAGCGCAACACAATCATCTGCTTGGGACATCGCAGCTCCAAGGAGTTCATTGCACTGAAGCTGCTGCAGGAGTTGTCCAGACGCGGACGTCGCACTGGTAAAGTGAGCGTGTACCTTAGCTGTCAGCTGAGTGCGGAGGACACATCGATGTACACAATGCTCACACACCTCACTGATCTCAAAGTGTGGCAGGAGAGGCTGGAGCTGCAAACGGATTTCAATCACTGCTGGACAGACTACCATGTCATCGTACTCAGGCCAGAAACCTTTCTGTCCTTGCTGTCATCCAAGGAGCTAATCCTAAGCAATGTTCAGCTCATCGTTCTGGAGGATTGTCACGACAGCGCAGTCTACCGCAGCATTTTGCCCATCTTCGAGCAATGCATTCTGCCCGCGTCGCCAGCCGATAGACCCAGAATATTGGGCTTGGCGGGCCCCTTGCACAGTGCTGGCTGTGAACTGGAGGAGCTCAATGCCATGCTTGATACCCTGGAGGAGCACATGCTGTGTCGCATCGAGACCGCCAGCGACATTGTCACCGTGCTGCGATATTGTGCCAAGCCCCATGAGTATATTGTGCAGTGTGCTCCCTTCGAAATGGACCAGTTGTCCAGTGTGATATCCGATATTCTGAATACGCACAAATCGTTCCTCAAGGACCATCGCTACGATCCATACGAAATCTACGGCACGGACCAGTTCATGGAGGACCTTAAGGGTATGTAATCTCATCAATTTATCGAGCGAGATCAATAATGGATAAGTTAATGTGTATCCCAGATATACCCGATCCGAAGTTGGACCCGCTCAATGTGCTGGACGCTCTGCTCGCTGTGTTGCATGAGATGGGACCATGGGGCACACAGCGAGCTGCCCATCACTTCTACCAGCGCAACGAGAAGCTCAAGGTGAAGACGCCCCACGAGCGTCACTATCTGCTCTTCTGTCTGGTGAACACGGCGCTGGTCCAAGTGCACGCGCTCTGCGATCAAACATTCCAGAAGCAACTGGCCGAGGAGCCACGCGGCACCATCGAGCGCTATTCCAGCCCCAAGGTGCGACGCCTGCTCAAGGTGTTGCGCTGCTTCAAGCCCGCCGAGACGCACTCCCAAGCGGATGGATTGCGCAAGATGCGCCATCAAGTGGAGCAGGCGGATTTCAATAAGCTATCGCATGCACTTAAGACCAAATGCCATGTGGTGGAGCAGCTGGAGCAGCAGCATGTGGAAACACGCACCATAGTCAGCAATCTTGAGCAACTGCTGCAACCGACGGACAAGGACAAGGAGAAGGTAGTGGTAACGTCTACAAACGACAACAGCGAGAAGGCGCCACCTCCAATCCCTCCACCGCCAGTCACGACCACCACCAAGTCCAAGTCCAGCACACAGACACACACCAGAAGACGGACGCATCCACGACGCCACAATCGCTACCAGCACGATGCCAATGAGACACTCTGTGCCCTCATCTACTGCAATCAGAATCATACGGCGCGCGTGCTCTTTGAGCTGCTGGCGGAGATGAGCAGACGCGACCCTGATCTCAAGTTCCTGCGCTGCCAGTACACGACGGATCGCGTGGCAGATCCCACCACGGAGCCCAAGGAGGCGGAACAGGAGCATCGGCGGCAGGAGGAAGTGCTGAAGCGTTTTCGGATGCACGACTGCAATGTGCTCATTGGCACCTCTGTGCTGGAGGAGGGCATAGATGTGCCCAAGTGCAATCTGGTCATACGCTGGGATCCGCCCATCACCTATCGCAGCTACGTGCAGTGCAAGGGACGAGCACGGGCTGCACCCGCCTACCATGTCATGCTGGTGGCCCCAAGCTATGATCCGAGTCCCACGGCAGCCGTCCAGCTGAACGAGCAGAGCCATCGCTTCATCTGTGCCACCAACACAGGTGACGATGCACAGCAGGAGCTGGACAGCGACTCGGATGACTCCGCGCTGCCCAATTCCCTCGCCTCGGATCCCTACATTTTCGGCACTGCTCGTGGAACTGTGAAAATACTCAACCCTGAGGTGTTTAGCAATCAGCCACCCACATTGCAGCTGCAGGAGATTCTGGATGAAGTGCCGCCAGCCAGTTTGCAGCAGGACAACGGCAACTCCAGTGACGATGCCATCAGCCTGACCAACACCAACACGCCCAGTGACCGAAGCGCCGAACGGCGACCCAAACAACGCTTCGAATGCGAACTGAGCACAATGCCGGACACTGCCATGCCCACTCCGGGCAACGCCTCCGACTCCGCCTCCACCGATAGACTGGCAAGCACTACGCAAGCGCTGGTTCACCAAATGGCGCAATATCGCGAAATCGAGCAGGTAATTCATCAAGCATCTTAGATTCCTTAAAAAGTTAGGAATCATTTTAAAATTAATAATCAGGGATTAAAACCTTTATCGAAGCCGTTACCTTTAACTGGTAAAAATCGATTGAATTTTAAAACCGTAACTGAAACTGTAAACGGAAAAAAAATTTAATTTTACCAAAATCTTAAAACCGAAACTCTTTAAACCGAAATAACCGTTTAGTAACCGTTTCATTTATAAAGACTTATCTTCAGTTTTTCATAACAACATGCAAAAATGAATTTTTATTTCCAAGTTTTATTCTTAATTGTTATTTAAAAAATTGCAAATAAGAGTTATGGCATGTTTTATTATAAATTTTTATAATAAAAAATAAAAAAAAACAAGTTGAAAATAATGTAAAACAAAAAATTTAGAACTGTTTCTATTTTTACGACTCATCAAGTCTTGTTTGCGATCTCTGATATTTTGTTATTAGTTTTAATTTTTGATTTTCTTTTTTATTTTTAATTTTTTATTTATATGTGAAATAAATGTGTGAATTATTTTTTTTATATTATTAATATAATTATATTTTTAAAAAGAATTTTAGTTTTTGTATACCGAAACCATTTCAAAACCGAAATATACAAAAACCGGTTCACCGAAACCTTTATTAAAAGATTTTGCGTAACCGATAACCGAAAATCTTAATGCAGACATAACCGAAACCGTTTTTCTTTTTTAATTCCTGTTAATAATACATTACCATTGCAGATGCTAATATCCAAATGCGCAAATACGGAACCAGCGGAGGTGGAGCAGCAGCAGGCGGAGCGTTTCACCAGCTGTCTAGCCGCCTATCAGCCCCGGCCGCAACTGGCGACGGGCGCCTCTGTGGATCTCAGCACGGCCATCGCACTGGTCAACAAGTACTGCGCCCGCCTGCCCAGCGACACCTTCACCAAACTGACCGCCCTGTGGCGCTGTGCCCGCTCCGAGCGCCAGGGAGTCACGCTCTACCAGTATACACTGCGCCTGCCCATCAACTCGCCCCTAAAGCATGATATTATTGTAAGCAAATTGAGATGTGAACTGTAATCCAAATGCTGATCGTCTTCTTTCTTTATCTAGGGTCTTCCGATGCCCACACAGACCTTGGCACGTCGTCTGGCCGCGCTCCAGGCTTGCGTGGAGCTGCACAAGATTGGTGAACTGGACGATCAACTGCAGCCCATTGGCAAGGAGGGATTTCGCGCATTGGAGCCCGATTGGGAGTGCTTCGATCTGGAGCCGGAGGATGAGCAAATCGTGCAGCAAAACGATGAACCACGTCCGGGAACAACGAAACGAAGGCAATACTATTATAAACGCATTGCCTCCGAGTTCTGTGATTGCCGTCCTGTGGCTGGTGTGCCCTGCTATTTGTACTTTATCCAGCTGACGCTCCAGTGTCCGATTCCCGAGGAGCAGAACACACGCGGCCGCAAGATCTATCCGCCGGAGGAGGCGCAGCAGGGATTCGGCATACTCACGCTGAAGCGCATTCCCAAGCTGAGCGCCTTCTCCATATTTACGCGATCCGGCGAGGTTAAGGTGTCGCTGGAGCTGGCCAAGGATCGGGTTGTGCTGACCAACGAACAAATCGAGTGCATCAATGTCTTCCTGAACTATACGTTCACCAATGTGCTGCGCCTGCAAAAGTTCCTCATGCTCTTCGATCCAGATTCCACGGAGAATTGTGTGTTTATTGTGCCGACTGTGAAGACAGCGCAGGAGGATCGTCTGATCGACTGGCGATTCCTGGAGCTGATCCAGGCCAATGGCAACATGATGCCCCAGCCCGTGCCGGAGGGCGAGCGGCAGGCGCAGCCCTTCGAGGCGCAACGCTTCCAGGACGCCGTCGTCATGCCCTGGTATCGCAATCAGGATCAGCCGCAGTACTTCTACGTGGCCGAGATCTGTCCACATCTCTCGCCGCTCAGCTGTTTCCCCGGCGACAATTATCGCACCTTCAAGCACTATTATCTGGTCAAATACGGTTTAACCATACAGAATACGGCACAGCCTCTGCTGGACGTGGATCACACGAGTGCCAGGCTGAATTTCCTTACGCCACGGTATGTGAATCGCAAGGGCGTGGCACTGCCCACCAGCTCGGAGGAAACGAAGCGGGCCAAGCGCGAAAATCTCGAGCAGAAGCAAATCCTGGTGCCGGAACTGTGCACCGTGCATCCATTTCCGGCCTCCTTGTGGCGCACTGCGGTCTGCTTGCCCTGCATCCTGTATCGCATCAATGGCCTGCTCCTGGCCGACGACATTCGCAAGCAGGTCTCCGCCGACCTGGCACTGGGTCGCCAGCAGATCGACGATGAACAGTTCGAGTGGCCGATGCTCGACTTTGGGTGGAGTCTGTCGGAGGTGTTGAAGAAATCACGCGAGTCCAAGCAGAAACCCAACAGCAAGGAGTTAGCCAACAAAGCCGAGGATGAGCCTGTCCAGGAGCAGGCGGCGGATGAGCCGAAGATCGAGAAACCCGCCAAGAGTGCCATTGATTTGGTAATTGAAGGCGAGGAGCAGCTGAACAATGGGGACGACTTCATCGAGATTGGTACTTGGTCCAACGACATGGCCGACGACATTGCCGACTTCACGGACGGCGATGACGACGAGGAGGACGAGAATTATCTGCCCGTGCTGCCCGCCAACGTCAAGTTCTGTAAGTACTCGAGATTCGCATCTGGAATCCATTTTAACCAGGTTTTAATATCATTTGCAGGTGATCAGCAGACGCGCTATGGTTCCCCCACCTTCTGGGATGTGAGCAACAGCAGCGGCTTCAAGCAATCCGCATCTGGACAGCAACGAACCAGCAAACCACGAGGAGGAGGAGGAGGTGCTCCCGGCGGAGGAAGTGCAGGAGCCAAAGGTGACGGCAAGCCAAAGTATAGTTACTACGATTCGGACAACTCGCTTAGCTCCAGCTACGATGACGATGATCACCTGGGGCCGAGTCATCATCGTTACAGCTCCGACGACGACGACGAAGCGGATGACGTCGGTCACATTGAGTTCACCTCGAAGAACGAAGCGGAGGCGATTGAAACAGCGCAGGAGGTGGAGAAGAGGCAGAAGCAACTGTCCATCATCCAGGCCACCAATGCCAATGAGCGACAGTACCAGGAGACCAAGAACCTGCTCATCGGCTACAACTTTGAGCAGACGACGCAGGAGAAGAGCACGGCCAACTATGACCAGTCCATAGTGCGCTTCAAGTCGGAGATTGAGACCTGTGGCATGTTGGTGCCCCACGATCAGGAGCTGGCTCTGCAGCGCACCGAGAGCGCGACGACGACGTTGGCCGATCAGGATGCGACTGGTCTGCAGCTGGAGCTGCTCAAGGAACTCCTGCCCTATGTCACGGAGGCACAACTGCTGGCCAGGCTAGGCAGCCAGAAGAAGCTGCAACTTTCCGATTTCATGGAGCTGAACGCGGAGTGGCTGCGTCAGCAGAACCATGGTGAGGACTACCTTGTGCTGGGATGTGGCGACACCTTTGACAACTACAACGATCACCATCGTCTGGACCTGGACAATAAGCAGCTGAGGCTGCAGTTTAAGCTGGAGTTGGAAGTGAACGCGAATCCAGCTGGCCATAATACGGACAAGGCATTGACAAGCTGGCCCGGGAGCAGCTTCAGCTTCGATCATCAGCCGGAGCTGGTGGGACATCCGGGTCCCAGCCCCAGCATCATTCTGCAGGCCCTCACCATGTCCAATGCCAACGATGGCATCAATCTGGAGCGTCTGGAGACAATTGGTGACTCGTTTTTGAAGTATGCCATCACCACGTATCTGTACATCACGTATGAGAATGTCCACGAGGGCAAACTGAGTCATCTGCGCTCCAAGCAGGTGGCCAATCTCAATCTGTATCGTCTGGGTCGGCGCAAGCGACTGGGCGAGTATATGATAGCCACCAAGTTTGAGCCGCATGACAACTGGTTGCCGCCCTGCTACTACGTGCCCAAGGAGCTGGAGAAGGCGCTGATTGAGGCCAAGATACCGACGCATCATTGGAAGCTGGCCGATCTCCTGGACATTAAGAATCTGAGCAGCGCTCAGATCTGCGAGCTGGTGCGGGAAAAGGCCGAGGCATTGGGCTTGGCCGGCAGCTTGGAGCAGCCAGCAGCCAGCACACAACAGCAGGCGGCGTTGACTCCCAGCTCTGGTCTGGATGATTCCAATGAAACCACCGATTTCAGCTGCTTCATTCCGTATAATTTGGTGTCCCAGCACAGCATTCCAGACAAGTCCATAGCTGATTGTGTGGAGGCACTGATAGGTGCGTATCTGATCGAGTGTGGACCACGTGGAGCACTGCTCTTCATGGCCTGGCTGGGAGTTCGTGTGCTGCCCTACAAACTAAAGCCGGCGGAGGCAGAGGAGAAGGAGCAACGTATGCCGGGCACAACCAAACCAAATACCAGCAACATGGTCGCAGTTTATGGCGAGTGGCCAACGCCAAGGAGTCCACTGCTCCACTTTGCACCCAACGCCAATGCCGAGCTGGAGCATCTGCTCAGTGGCTTTGAGGAGTTCGAGGCGAACTTGGGCTACAAGTTCCGAGATCGTTCCTACTTGCTGCAGGCCATGACGCATGCCAGTTACACTCCAAATCGATTAACCGATTGCTATCAGCGTCTGGAGTTTCTGGGCGATGCCGTGCTGGATTATCTGATAACGCGGCACCTGTACGAGGATCCTCGCCAGCACTCGCCTGGCGCACTGACGGATCTACGCTCTGCGCTGGTTAACAACACCATCTTTGCCTCGCTGGCTGTGCGCCATGGCTTCCACAAGTATTTCCGGCATTTGTCACCCGGACTCAACGATGTCATCGATCGCTTTGTGCGCATCCAGCAGGAGAATGGACACAGCATTAGCGAGGAGGTAAGCAACAGCATAAAACCACTATTTGAAAGTTACCTCATACGAATTTCGATATTTTTTAAAGAATTTTAAAAAAGAAGAAGGAAAAAACCAAGAATAAAATTTTAGAAATCCAAAATTGGGAAGAAAAAGTTGGGAATCATAAATTAGGAATTTCAACTAAGAAAA
Organism: Drosophila recens; assembly: GCA_037043495.1. Lineage (NCBI taxonomy): Eukaryota > Metazoa > Arthropoda > Insecta > Diptera > Drosophilidae > Drosophila > Drosophila recens. Next base: position 110,601 of record JBAMBJ010004568.1, read on the forward strand.
ATATTCAGAGTACAAAATTTAGGAAAAAAAAATTGGGAAAAGTATCTTTGATTTTCCTTTCATTGGTTAAATTCTTTCAATTAGCTTTATACATTCCTTGGTTTTGTTAAAAAAAATTGAAAAACATATAAGCAAACAAATGATAAAATTATTGAATTTTTACATAAGGTGGCACACAGCATATGTACATATATTACATGTAGACCCTATTGAAATCTACGTCCTGATTTTGAAATAAATGGTTCGACAAATGTTATCTTTTTGCTAATAGAAAAAAGACGAAATCAAAAATATTTTATTAAAAATCGCTCGATTTCTTCTAATTTTTATATTCCCAATTTTTGCTTTCTTAATAACTGTATTCCTAATACCGGATGCGTAATTTTGGATTCCTAATTTTTGGACTCCTAATTTTGGATTCCTAACTTTTTTTCCGAATCGAGCGATTTTTCATAAAATATTTTTGATTTCGGCTTTTCCTAATTTTTGTTTTCCCAATTTTTGTCTTCCTAATTTTGGATTCCTAATAACTGTGTTTCTAATTTAGGATTCGTATTTTCGGATTCGTTATTTTGGATTCCTAATTGTTGGACTCCTAATTTTAAGTTCCCAATTTTTTTCCGAATTTTCGTATTCCGTGTAATATTTTTCGACATTCGTATATAGAATTTAAAAAGCTATGTGATTATCTTTATTACAGTACTATCTGCTGTCGGAGGAGGAATGCGATGATGCCGAAGATGTTGAGGTGCCCAAGGCATTGGGTGATGTATTCGAATCGATTGCCGGTGCCATATTCCTCGACTCCAGCATGTCGCTGGATGTGGTGTGGCAGGTCTACAGCAACATGATGAAGCCGGAGATTGAGCAGTTTAGCAATTCAGTGCCAAAGTCACCCATACGAGAGCTGCTCGAACTGGAACCGGAGACGGCCAAGTTTGGCAAGCCCGAGAAACTGGCGGACGGACGACGAGTGCGCGTCACCGTTGATGTCTTCTGTAAGGGCACCTTCCGTGGCATTGGACGCAACTATCGCATTGCCAAGTGCACAGCGGCCAAGTGCGCATTGCGACAGTTGAAGAAACAGGGCTTGATTGCCAAAAAAGACTAAATCTGTCGTAGTCGTAGATATAGTATCTAAATGTACATAGTGTGTACTGCATCGAAGCTCCAATAATCATAACATTTTTGATAACAATTTCTATGTGTAGTGTCCATATCAGCATCTAATTGTTTTTAATTAAAATAAACCAATTTTCCGACAAATACTCTCTCTCGATTTCAGCTGTGTAAAAATTAGACGGATAAAATTTTTAGCTTTTGTTCTAATTGTGTTTTTTGAATGTTAATTTAACGAATTAGGAACATTTGGAAAAAATGTTGTATGAAAATGTAAGTGCTTTTTAAGCAATTTTTAAAAAAATATAGCCGGAAAGATTTTTGAAAATTTTTTTTTTTTGCATCAAAATTTTTTTTTTTTAATCGAGGAAAAAAGTTTCAAAAGTAGACATTTACATAAATTCGAAATTTTCAATGGGTACTTAATGGGTTAAGGAAAGTTTTGTATCATTCAAACGGAATTTAAATTACCTTTCCATTGATGCCAATGTGTTAACGATAACGGCGCAAATTAGCCTTAAATGTAAAAATTCTTGCTGTGCCAATACTTTTGTGTGCCTCCGTAAATCTAAAATCATATATTTAAAGCTTTTTTTTAAATAAAACTGGCAAAATAAGACGAACAGCTGACATCTGTAATGTGATGATTGGAAGGAAACATCGATAGATTGATTTCTGCAACGTTGATATTTTTCTATATAAATTCAAATTGATCCGTAAGGCATCTTTCTAACGGCGATTGTTTTTAAAAAATTAGATGGCAAGAATCTTTTTAATAACTCTAGAGGATCACATGGATCCTCAGTTTGCCAAATTAATTGGCCCTCCTTTACTAAAAAGCCTTTTATAAAGAATTCATTGAATAATATTTGGGGATGTCATTTACATTAGTGGGTTATGTATTTTGTTGGTACATATGTGAATAAATTTTGATTATGGAATGACAAACTAAATCTATTTATTTATGGTCTGTATGCATGAGTACTTAGTAATGTTTTAGTAATTGTTGATATAGGGTTAACAATGTTTATTTTATTGGAATTGATGAAAACTTAATGGATTGGCCGAAATATTTACATTAAAACCGATTGGATTTATGGGTTGGGTGTAGGCGGATTTTTCAGACAATTGTTTTGTCAAATACATAATAATTGAGAAATACATAATTTATAATATACGTAAATATATATGTAGTTATGTGGCTAAGTGAATATTATTTAATATATAGTATGATCACTAGCAATTAATTTGATAAGTTCTCTTGTTTCAATAAAAATCATTAACTTTAATGGTTTAATATTCAATCTGATAAATAAAATATTGAATTTTGGGGTGTGTTTTTGTGTGTTAAGTTATTAGTTGCTAATTTTTGCATTCGTTTCACAATAAAAAAATTGTAACGCTTCGTAAAAGTTCACATTTGAGTATACTATAATTATATAATTGTTTCGTTAATTACGTTATGTTTGAATTTGTTTTGTTTTGTGTTTCTTTTTTAATAATAGTTGCATACTTTAACCTTACTTAAGTATAGTTTAGTTAATTTAAAATTGTTTGGTATAATTGTTAATTTCATACTCGTTATTAATTGTTCTTGTTCACGTTTTACTTTTTATCTTATTTCCTCTTTGTTTCTTCGCTTCGCTTCGCTTTGCTTCGTTTCATTTCCTTTTTCACCGCACGTTCCTGCCTACGATTTGTTCAATGACTTTTGTTTTTTTAGATATGAATGTTAATGCATGTGTATTTATTTTTGTTTGTAATTTTTGTGGTAATTTACTTTGCGTTCAATTTGATTTGTTGGCATTGATCTTTCATCTAAAACTTTGTCGTCAATTGTTTCAATTTCTTTGTCAATTTTCGTTTTCAAAAGAAAAACCGAAAGAAACTAAAGAGCGATAGAATTTTGAGCAATTTTAAAATATTTAGGATGTTTAGCAAAATCAAATTTTAATAACTTAGCATGCGACACATAATGTATATTTTGTATATATAATTTTAAAATAAAATAATTAACATAAGATTGTTAACAAAAGGTGTTAAAAACGTGTTTATTATTCTTAAATTGGCTGTGATATGTATCCAAGAGCAGCATGAAATACATCTCAGTTGTACAATAATAATTTATAGAATATAGCAATAAATAAAATTTTTGTTAAATTAAACAAACTGTCAAAGTGAGTATGTTAAGAAAAATATTGCAATTACGAGGTGGAACTTAAATATTATTACAGGGGAACTGAGTGGCAAATATGGGACGGTATAAGTATTTTACAAAAGTTGTATAGTAGTAAAATGATATATCATTATATGTTTATATAAATATATATTCGAGTATGTCATAATCATAATAAATTAATTCATCTGATACAAATCGGGAACAAAGGAGAAATCGTTTGTTTGAAAGCGTAATCGTTATGATTTTGGGAGCTGATTGTTTTAGAAGTTGAAAATCATTCGATTGTGATTTGATTTTGTGGGGCGAGTTTGAATGAATTTGATTATAGTTAGGTTACATACATGTATATATATATATCTGGATAGACGACTTGTGGAGATTACATAATGTTTTAATGACTATGCGATTTTATGCATTCTATATTAATTTGCTATTTTCAATTCTCGTTTATATAGGTTTACATGTTGACGTAAAATACGATTTATGCCAAAGAGAGCAGACTAAGGATTGGCTACAATTTTCTTAAACTCACTGACACAATTTACGATTGTGCAATTTCATATATATATATATCTGTATATAGGTAGGTTAGGTATGTTGGACACGATTTCAGTATTATGCTTGATTATATGTGAAATATGTGTGTGTGTATGTATGTATGTTTATGGGTATATGTATGATATTATTGGAAGATAGATTACCTTTCGAAACAAATATGGAAAAACTTATTGAAAAACAAACGTTATTTTAACTAATACCCAGTACTATGGGAAGAGGGAGTCGTTGCGGATTACATATTTTTTGGCTTTAAATCTTTTCTCGATTTACGTTGTACGAATTGTAAAGAATTCGATTTTGAAACTTATTTCTGTTGTGTTTAGTTGATTGTTTTTGTTTTTGTTGAGTCTGATTCTAATCGAAATTTATATACGTCTGTGAGTGTGTGTGTGTGTTTGTGTATATGTATTGGTTGCTAGATGCTTATATGTCTAAAGAACGACGTCAGGCAGGTCGTGCGGCCTTGCCTAGGCGCGCATTTGGTTTTCATGTACAATTTTTCTCTCCTTATAGTAGATCTCCTCCGATTCCTTGTCGCAGAGCAGCAGAACCACAGCGCCAAACAGGAAAATCGCTGCGCCCCAGCCAACGCCATAGGCCCAGCCGAACTCCCAAACTCGTCTATTAGCTGTGTGTGAAACATAAATGATAAGATGCATTCAATAAGCTAATTAATTAGGTTTCTTACCCATTGTAAGCTCGCCTGCAAAGCAAACTGGATAGACAATCAAAGCAGACAATACGGCCAGCACTGTGTGGAGACAATATAGTTAATATTATTATATTAATTTAAATAAAAAGTTAATGCTTACGCGAGACGAGCATAACAAGCACTGCTATTCGATAAAATTTGTATTTCATATTATGATTCTGCGTCTTCAGGCCCAGACCGGTCAGCACCGTGGCAATGACGTCTGTTATTAATGTGATAATGCAGAGTGCAGCGGTGGCCTTAATGTAACCTGCAAGATAGTAAATGTGATTTTAAAAAGGCAAATACAGCTGACTGCTTTCAAATCTTACCAATATCGCGTGTCCAATAGCAACCAGGAGGATCCTGTATGTTGAATGGCAACGGTGGCACCGAGTCCTCCTCAATGCAGTGGACAAAGAGACCTTGCCGCCAGCCTGCGGCCATTAGCCAGTCTGTGGAAGCGAGGGCCATGATCATCAGGACCACCACGATGACTCCACATATAAATGCGATCACCTGTAGATAAATTAACGGGAATTATAATCAATCTCTTTGAATCAGGGTATGAAACCGAAACAAATACCGGTATCAGTTACGGTTTTGGTGATAGGTTAAAAAATTTTAAAGATAACTAAATTTAAAAACAAATATTACAAAATTAGGATATTTTTATTGAGATCAATATATAAATTAAATTAGGGCAGAAGTAAAAATTAAATTAACTTTTAATGGTTATTTCGGTTGGAATAATTTCTGTTATCGGTATAAGTTACGGTTTCGGTAATCGGTTAAAAATTTTTATAGATATGTAAATTTTAAAACAAATATTCAAAAATGTAGATATCTTTATTGAGATCAATAATAAATTAGATTACGGTAGAAGTAAAAATTATATTTAGTTTTAAAAAATGATGATTACATCTTAGCAATGTAATTAGATTTTATGCTTGACCGAACCGAAATAAACCGTTGTGCATGAATCGGTTGTCTAACGGTTATTTCGGATTGAATATTATATGTTATTTGGTTTAGTTAACGGTGACGGTTATGGTTACGGTTTGAGTCCCTGCTTTGGATCCTAATAAACTTTCTGTACTCACCTTGAGCGGCCTTGTGATAGTTATGGTTTCAATTGTCGTTGTCGGCGCCATTTTGTCCTCCCCGGGACGTAGTACACTAATAATAATAATAAATAAATACGTATGTAGACATGTTTATGTTTACAATATCAACAAATTCAATTCAAATGGTATCGGGTCCTCAGACTTACCTTAAAAACTAATCAGGCAAAACGTCTGCCCGCGTAAATACTTAATTGGAATGCGTTTCAAATGCGTTTTGGTTAGTATATATGGAGTATGTGGAGTATATAGGGTATGTAACGATAACTCTGGCTTGGAATATAACAATTAAAATAATTCAATTTTTAATCGTATTGCTTAATTCTTAGCGCTCAGCAGCTGCGATTCAATGATTTCAAATGCGTTTCAATTCAATATGCTGGCGGCAGCGTTTTCAACATCTGTTTAATAAATCGGATAGCATGGAGGAGAAATAGAATTGGTAACATTCGATTAGTTGATGCTTAAGGTGTGAAACATAACAAATACAGTAATATAAACTGATAATCAGCTGAGAAAACAAAATATACTTATAATACAGCAGCAACATGCAAAAGCAACATTCTCAAGCAATTGACTGTTTTTTTATGGTAATATGTTATAACTAAAATGAACTCTCAAAAGACACTTCAAATTTGTGACCCAACTATGAAAAAGAGGGGAAAATGCAGCAACGCTTCAATAACTTTTGATTCACTTGGCCAAACAACACTAGTCAACAAAAATAACGACATGAATTGATATAGAGTACTTTTATCTTGACAGGTCTCCTTGTTTACTAGTGTAATTTAATTGTATACATATAAAAATAATGTACAAAAAAGTACATGAAATATAAATATTATTGATGGAAATATTTACAAAATAAATATTTATTCGTCAAGTAAACTTCTATCAAATATGTACAGTACGTCAAGTAATTGCTTTAACAAAGAACTAATTTCACATGTGATTTTTTAATTTATTTTGAATTGTTATTTAAAACTTGTTTTATTATAAAAAAAATAAAATTAAAATAGGAATACAATTTAAAAAAATCAATTCAAGTAAAAGAAACAAATAAAATGTATAAATCTTTACGCTTGTCAAAACAATTACTTGACGAACTGTAGATATTGAAAATGGTAAGAATATCACTTTTTGTATGCAGTGAGTAGAAAAGTAACAAAAATAAATAGTATGCATAGCTGTGTTGGCAACGGGAAACCATTAAAGCCAAATGAGGAAAGTCGGAGAATGCGATAGATGAAGAGGCGTGTCGGCGTGTGGGCGGTGAAGCAACCGTAAAACTGCATACAAGTCAATGCACATGCAACACACACACATACATATGAATCATTAATTATGCATAAGGAAATGTCAAGAAGGTTCTCATAGGCAAATACATATGTACATACATATGTACAGTTGCGGTCAAAAAAATAGTAGTGCGTGCAATGAATTTACATAAACTTAAAATTTAATGACTTTTCATTTATCCAAATTTTTTATATAATTTTTTTAAGATACGTTAATATATTGTTAATCTATCTGAGAAATCAAAGATAGTGAACAGTTATTATTTTTCGACTTAGGAATTTTTTTCTTGCAATAGCCGGAAAAATGGGCGGTCAAAATAATAGTAGTGATGAACATATTCAAAAATTTTAATGATGAAAACGATCCAAAACCCCCTTTTTTTTATTTAAAAGGTTAGATATGTGAAATGCACTTAATAATTAACAAATTTAGTAATTTGTTGTGAAGCCTTTATCTTGAATTACCGCCTTACAACGACGGATCATGGCTTTTACATCGATCTGTTTGTATTGAGCTCCAGGCGCTCCTAGCGATCTTCCAAAGATGAATATTATTTGTTGGTTGATGCTTGGCAATATCCTTCTTCATATCGGACCACAAATTTTCAATGGGATTCAGATCGGGGGACCGTGGTGACCACTCCACTACATTAACTTTTTGCTATGCGAACCATTCTTTCGAAGATTTGGTGATATGCCTTGGGGCTATGTCCTGTTGGAACCTCCAAATTATCGGCATATCATCTGAAAAATACGGTAGCATAGTGTCCTGCAGAATTTTCACTTGTTCGTGCCTTTCCATTATGGTTATGATCCATTATATGGGTTGGACCCAATAATGTGAAAATTCGCCCAGGTTATTATTCTCATACTACAATGTTTGATGGTCCTGCAGGTGAATCTGGGCTGATATTCGGACTTTAACGGATACCTTACATGTTGTCGAGATCCTCGACCAGTAATAAAAATAATTTTGGACACATCCGACCACTAGAGGTTTCTTTATTTCTCTAGGGTCAATTCAGATGATCCTTAGCAAATCGAAATCGCTTTTGGGCAGGTATTTTTTTCAATAATGGAATTTTTCACGGGCTTCTTTCTGCCAGATTATTATTTCGCAAACATCTAAGAATGTTTTACACACTTTGGTCCATACCAAAGTCCTTTTTTTTAAGTGCTGCAGGAGCAAAAGGGTCGCGTTTCAAAAACCTCACTACTTTTGTCACTTGTCTTTTGGACATGGATCGAGGTCTTCCACATTTATCCTATTTTGGCGACTACTTAATGGCGTTTCTGATTATGGTTGGCAATCATCTAATCAAATTTTTCCACCTCCTTAAACGTTATCCTTTTTGAAATAAATTTTTTATAGGAGCACGCTTTTCTGGAGGGCAATGCTTGCCACGCCCCATTGTAACAACTCTAAGCAAAATATTTTTTATACAATTTATAGAAAATTATCAAATAACAATTATAAATATCAAATCAAGTGCCTTTCCTGCTTAATATCCTTTTTTTCCACTTTTAATGCATTCACTACTATTATTTTGACCGCCCATTTTTCAGACTATTAGAAGAAAAAAATTTCTAAGTCGAAAAATAATAACTGTTCACTATCTTTGATTTCTCAGATGGATTTACAATATAATAACGTATCTTAAAAAAATTAAATAAAAAATTTGGATAAATTAAAAGTCATTAAATTTTAAGTTTTTGTAAATTCATTGCACGCACTACTATTTTTAAGGAATCCAGGGGAGGGAGGAGGTTTCAAGTGGGGGAATGGGGGCGGGTGGTTGTTGTTTAATACTAGACAAAGCAAAATTTGGCCAATTTCGAGATTCTATCGCACAGACGGGGGCCAGACAAAAGAGATGTGTGTGGTGTTCGTGTGGTGTCTGGACTATTTATAGCCGAAACAATCGAGCGAAACTCAAAAGATTTGCATACATATGTACTGTGACTATTTTCTGAGCATGTGCGATGGGCATGGCAACAGGATCAGCATTTGATGGGTAGCGAAATGAAAAACGTACAAGCACAAACAAAATTGGGGCACGAAATCGACAATAACAACAACTACAGCGAGTAAAACGGAATCAAAACAAAATGTAGACAAAATACGGTTCGCCATTGTTGTTGTTGTTGTTGTTGTTGTTATTGACATCGTTGTTGTTTTTGTTGTTGTTGGCTAAATACCTTTCCTTGTAATAGTCCAAAGTCACCGATTCGGAATCAAATTCTGAATAATCAGGCAAAGATTCGGCATCAAATGAGCTCATTCCGCTCAAGGTGTAATTTGGTATAACGTTCATTTTTTTATTGCCATAGATGCCAATGCTGCCTTGCTGTTGTTGTAGTGCTTGTTGCTGTTGCTGTTGTTGTTGTTGTTGCAGCTGCTGCGAAGGCTGCTGTTGTGTTTTATACATTTCCGACATTTTGCTTATGTTTTTTTAATGTTCACAATATCGACACGCACACATACGCACACAAATTTGGTTGGGGAAACCTTAATTCTGACACAGATATGGGAAAAATAATGCACTGCTATTTTCTCTATTCTGTTTTCCCAGCTTTTCACTTTCGTCTGCTGTGAAAATGGCGTTGTCGTTGTGCTTTCAACTCACTCTCAACTCTCACTTACGCTTTTGCTGTGGGAAGCGCTTAGCTCTTGTCGTTCACATTTTTAATAAACCATTTTGAGAGTATTTTACATTAAAAATAAACAAAAATAATAAAAATAATTATTTGCTTAGGGGTTCACAATCACCAAAATGTTAGTGATTTGTTTTCGGTATTTTTTAGGCCATCATTGAATTTCACAAGGTGGCATCTCCACCAAAGCAAAATCGATAGCTGCTTAAAATCGAGAAAATCGAAGCTATCGAAAATGTTCAGTAAAATTTGAAAAGTGTAAAAATATTATTGAATTGTGTTTGTTAAACATTATTTATAGCAATCAATAATAAACAATTAAACAACAATTTTAATTCTCTAATATTTTCAATGATCACTACTCCACTCTTTGGACATTCTAATTACCAACTGTGAATCCTTTTTGATATATCGGGATTGCAATAAATATCGATATTAATCAGTTTAAGCAATTGTGTTTCAATTTAGCATTCGTATTTATTTTTATTTTATTGTTCCTTTTTTAGTTTTGTTGTTTTTTACGCGTTTTATTACCATGGAAACACCCGCTTGGGCTCTATACAGCGCGAGGAACGCGTTACCCGCAATCCGTATCACAGGGCGACCCAAGGGTTTGGTAATGGTTGCTGAGGACCTTTTTTTCAAGAACGATAAATTGTTTTGCGACATGATCAACGAGCGGCAGCAGCTAAACACTGAGCTATCCAGAGAGAATCCTCTGCGCCAGCATGCCGCTCACACAGAAGCCGCCATGTCCGAAGAGCTTAAGAAACTGAAGCATCAAGAGTTTGTGGACCGAAAGCGGCGTCAACAACTTCGCAACGACTGCGAGGAGCTCCGAGAACTAGCCGAACAATTGCGACTGGCGGCCATTACACAGGATCTGGAGGAGCATATGAGCGAACGCAACAGAAGGCGGCAGTTGGCCAAGGAAGCCAAGGCGAGGGGCTTTGAGCGCGCCGAAGCCGAAAGGCTGCAGCAGCTGGCCACGGAGCAGGAGGAGGAACGGCTCAAAAGGGAACGGCAAATAAAGTTGCGCGAAAGTCTATCGTCGCAAATTGAAGCAACACGGCAACGCCGTCAGGAGCAATGCGTGCTGACAGCGGCAGAGCGGGAGGAACGGATAGCCGTTCAAAAGAGAATCGAAGAGGAAGACAGGGCAGAGCAATTGGAGCTAGCGCGGTTGAAGCAAAGCAAACTGCAAAGTCAGCTGGAGTTTATTGAGCGGGAGCGAGAGTACAAGGAGCTGCAGAGGGCACAGTCCAATGAAGATATTGCCAGGATACTCGAGAAGCAATCGGAGATGGACCAACAGAGGCAAATGCTGGAGGCGGCCAAGCGGGAAGCTCAGCGCAAGCAGGAACAAATTAGTTTGCAAATTGGTAACCAAGTGCTTGAAATTGAGGTGAGTGTCCAGGTGAGATCCAGGCGAATACATATAAGTAAACAAGTCTATTCTGAGCAGAATCGGAAACGCCAGCGCCACAATCTGTTGCTGGATCTGCTGCAGGCAGAGTACAAGGCCAAGGACGATGAACGCTTCCGGCAGCAGCTCGAGCAGGAGCAACTGGAGCGACGGCGTGCCAGGCAGGAATTGGAGCGCTACCGGGCCGACATGACGCAGCGAAACTTGGAGCAGGCCCGACTCCGGCATCAGCAAATTGTCGAAAGAACCCAGGATTGCGTCGAGGACAAGGAGATCTTAGAGCTATCGAAGGAGCGTGAACGACGAAAACAGCACGGAGCGCTCCTGCTGTCCATGATTGAGGATAACAATCGGAAGCGTGCCGCGGCAGCAGCGGAGAATGTGCAATTCTTTGATATGAAGGCCAAGACGGAGGCCGAGTTGCAGAATCGCATTCAGGAGGAGCGTCTCCAGATGCTTGGCTCTGTGCCGGCATCGGTGCTTCAATATCTGCCCAAGACGGTGCTCTCGGATTCGGATCGCGAACGTTTCAACATACAGACAAAAACATCTCAACCTGCACTGAAATTTAAGCCCACTGATATGTTCAAGTAATCAGCACCTTGAGAATCATTGGCTCGAGGTTATTGTGAACTGTACACACAACAAATTTATGCTCCAACAAAATCCCTTATTAGCTGAGATTTCAAAAAGCGACACCCAACCCGCCCACTGTGCCTACGTGACGTGTCTCATACGACGCCTGGCGTTGCCGGACTTGTTTTCAAAGTGGTAAACAAGTGTTAAGGCTGGTATGCTAATCACAATTCACGAGCAAATGTTGCAGCTTACAGCGACTAGTCAAGTATTTATTGCAATTATTATGTATCTAAGAATAAATTCACAATGAATAAATATAAAATTACAATGAGGTAATATAACATTACATTCGTATATTAAAAGTCTGCCTAAAGTCACGATATTTTCAGCGATATTAAAAGTAACAGTTTTGCACTTAACATGAACAGCATTTTAAAGATGGATGACAGCCCTGTTGCAACCTACGCAACTGAGCGTATGGCAACACCAGCACGTCGCATTCGCTTCAGTTTAATGGCGGACGGTAATGAAAAAAGTGGGAGTGATCTTTGTTTTGCTTTAATATCAAAATAACTCAATCGTGTTAAAGTTAGAAGCAACTTAAATCAACAAACAATTCAGGCAATTCTCAAATTGCAGTGTTTAATAAAATGGCCAAGCATGTGTTAATCAAAAACCATAGTGCAAATTGATAAGTGCGCAAACAAACACAAAAACAAAAACAGAAAACGGGAAAATTCCACAGAATACAACTACGAATGGGTGGAGGCAGACAAATACGCGGAAGCAGTGTAAAATAGAAAAGACAAAACAAAAACGAACTTTGTACGCTGCAGAGCCAAGTGCAAATACACCAAGTGAATTCAAAGAAAAGAAACAAAATATGTCTGCACAACGTTTAAATGCGGCCGAGAAGGATCTGGAGAAGTTCATAAAATTCCTGGCGCTGAAGTCCACACAGGTTGTGGTTCAGTCGCGCCTCGGCGAGAAGATACAGACGCAGTGCAATCCGCTAGCGGGCAACGATTGGTTCAACATTGTGGTGCAGGACCATCCCGATGTCCTGGACGAGACGAAGCGTGCGCTGGCCCTCAAGCCCGGCGACAGCATCCTGCAGCGCCTGCCGCTGTGCGTCGAGATATCGCTGAAGACGACGGAGGGCGATCAAATGATATTGGAGGTGTGGTCGCTGGATCTGCTGCCAGTGGACAGCAGCAAGGCGGGCGGAGGCGGAGGGGACGAGACTGGCAAGGGAGAGGGAGTCAACAATATCAACACAAATACAAACACCTGCAACGACAATCAGCTGCTGAAGGCATCCCACGCCATCTACAATCGCATGGGCATCATGCTCAAGTCCCTCATCTCGCTCACCCGCACCACGCCCGCCTACAAGCTGTCGCGTCGCCAGTGCCCGGACTCGTACGGCATCTTCTATCGCATCTATGTGGATCGTCCCCAGGTGCACACATTGGGCGAGGGTCACAAGCAGGTCAAGATCGGCCAGCTCAACACAATCGTGGGCTCCCTCATCATGTCCGTTGCCTATCGCACCAAGCTCACCATTTCCCCCACGGCCGCCCATCAGGCAGCGGCTGCGGCCGCCCATCAGGGGGACCAGCAGAACACCATAATGCTCAAGTCGGATCACTTCCGGCCAGCCAGCGATGCCAACTCGCCGCCGCAGCAGCTGTCCACGGTCAAGCTGGCCATGGGCGGCGGCGTGGGCGGGGCAGGCAACGGCGTGGCGAACGACAAGCGATTCATTGACATTGAGAAGCCATTGCGTCCCGGTGCCTTCACGGATCTGGGCAAGCTGCGTCAGTTTACGGAGCACGACTTTGTGCTGCCCGAGACGCCGCCATTTGAGTGGCTGCTGCGACGCAATCGCCAGGAGAGCAACGGCAGCGGATCCATCGAGTCGCTGAATCGCAAGTGCGAATCGCCAGTTAATAATAACAACAATGCAAACATCAATGGCAGCAGCAACATCAACATCAACAATAACAACAACAACAACAATAGTAACAACAACAACAACATGAACAACAATTCAACGGCGTTCAAGAGCTTCGAGAAACCATCTGGAGCAGCATGTGGAGCACCAGGTGCCACGTCGCCCATTAAAAGTCTGTTGATACCCGCCAGCAGCGCTGCCTCGCGCCACAGTTCGGCGCCAACATTACAACAACAACCGCAACAACAACAACCAACGGATGATGATAGCTTATTAAAGGAGCTGCACTTTCCGTTCGCATCGCCCACGTCGCATGTCAACGATCTGGCCAAGTTCTATCGGGAATGCTATCACGCTCCGCCCTTGCGCGGACTCAGCGAGCTGCAGGCGCCGAGTGCTGCCAGTTGCGGTGCCACAGCAACGGCGACAGCAGCGGCAGCGGCAACAGCTGCTGCCCTGGCCAACAGCTCAACTGTGGATGGGAGCATGGATGACTTGTCGCGTCAGCTGGAACAGTTCGAGACGTCGCTGGAGGATTACGACAAGCTCGTGTCGCAGTTCGGACTGAGCGGCTCCTCGTCGACGGGCAGTCGCAGCAGCGGCGGCCTCCAGATGAGCAATTGAGGGCGGCGCGAGGGTTGTTTAAGTAATATGTTACACTGGATTTAGGTTACGCTGATATTAATATTATCATCAACTAATATATATAATACTATAGATGTATGTATATTGATCAAGTCTCCAGTTTTTTGTATGCATACATATTTATCAATTAGGGAGCATACATACATACAGTGGCTCACAGCTTACTTCAACCAGCACAAAAATCAACTTTACACAAAAGCTTCAATTACAACTAACTAAAAAAAAATCTTAATAAATAGTATTTACAGAAACTAATGTTATATCAACTCATAATTTGAAAATATTGAAAATATTCGAAAATATTTGAGATTTCGTAAAAGTCCACTTTTTCAACTTTTACCCTAGATTTTTTACAAAAAATGTTAGGATGCAAAAAAAATCTTTAAAGAATTTCAAAAGTGTCTGCAAAAAAAAATTTTCAAAAATATTTTTGCTAGTATTTTTTTGAATTTTTTGAAAATTGCAAAAAAGGCACTTTTTGCATGAAAATAAGGAAAAATGGGTAAAAATTGTAATTTTTAGGATTTTCAAAAAATTCTAAAAAATACTAGCAAAAATATTTTTGAAAAGAATTTTTTTGCATCCCAACATTTTTTGTAAAAAATCGAGGATAAAAGTTGAAAAAGTGGACTTTTACAAAACCTCAAATATTTTAAATATTTTCAAATTATGAGTTGATATAACATTAGTTTTCTGTAAATACTATTTATTAAGATTTTTTTTTAGTTAGTTGTAATCGAAGCTTTCGAGTAAAGTTGCTTTTTGTGCTGGTTGAAATAAGCTGTGAGCCAACGTATATTCATACTCGTTATTAGATTGGGGCATACTCGTCTTTTGGTTGTTTACATACTTTTCTCTTTGTTCATGTGCCTTTTATATAAAAGTGTCAATATATATATATAGTTATATACTACAGTTTATGTTTAAATTATAAGTTATCTGACACTGAGGGCGGCTCAAATTTTAGATTTAAGTCCAAGCAACAGTTGCCTTCTTTTTTTTTGCAAAATTGTAATAATTTAGCATTTTATAAGTAATTTGTATGAGAAACCAAACTATTAGCATAGATAATAACGAAATATGTGTGTGTCAAAAGGAAAGACTTAATAAGCATAGTTAAATATCGTATCATGTTGTATAAAAACTCATTTTCATTTATAATTTATTATATAGCTAGAGTTGTTACATTTGAAAAACAAAGTATTTTTAATTATCATATGTAGTTGTGAAAATGTAACAATTTCCAAGGAAAATGCTATATATTAAACTGTAAATAGAGCGAAAGAAAGAAAGAAGAGAGAGGAAAGCTGCTGCAAAATTGTAAAATAATATCATATTGTTTACATTTTACAAATTGTAATGATGCGCTTTGTTATTTATTGGTTCCGCGAAATTGCGAAATATTTTGCAAATACATACATATATATTTATAACATTCAATTAGTAATACAATCCTATTGGTAAATACTAAGCGAAATTCATAAACGAATGTAAAATTAAACGAAATTGTTAATCAGATCACAAATTGTTGTATTTACTTATTTATTTATTTGTGTGTGGCGCCTTTTGAACTGATCACGAGACCTGACTCACAAATGAGGACTATCAATCAACGCTGGAAGATCTTTATTGCATAAGCATCAACTTTGTAATTGTTTAAATATTAATACAAATCTTATCAGTTTGCCCTACAATCCACCTTGAAACTTGGCAACGTTCCACATGGGAAGCTTTCATATTCATACATTTAGCTTCATTTGCATACATATATTCATATTGTAAATAAAGTGTATAGTGCTTAGATGCATATATGTATGTATGCATACGTATATCTGATTAATATTGCCCTATTCTCTCTGCGGACAAAAAGAGACAATCTGAAAGTTCAACTGCTTGGCGCCTGTTTTATTTACTTGTTGTTGCTACTTCAATTTTGCTGTTGTTGTTGTTCTTGTGTCAATAACAAGACAAAAACAAAGAGCAAAATAGTAACGTTGATGATCCCCATACAATCACTGCACTCTCTCGCTCGCTCGCTCTCTCTCTCTCTCTATTTTGTTTTGGTTTTCTATTTGTTCGCTGAGTGCATTGCAAAAAGAGTTTTTTGTCGCCTCGCTGAATTAACGTCACTATGGCAACGACATCACTAAGGTTAAATAGTTTTATTTTTAACTAAATACTCGAAACAGATGTGCTTATTACTTTTTTTTTGGTTTTGTTTAGCTACTATCTGTTGCTTTGCTTAGTTGCTACTTTTTTTTTCGAGTGCTAATGACACTGCTGCATACATATGCACCTATTTCAGTTTGCATGTGTGCGTAGGTGTAGATACGCTGCACACACACACACACACGTCTTCACGTGCGCGGGTGGTCTCGCAAGTTAAGCAGCTGCTTGTGGGGAGGTAGTGGAACTTTTCGAGTGACCGTCGCCCCCCACCAACAGGTCGTTGTTTGTACCTGTCCTAACATGCACCTGTCACATTGTGTGTGCACTTAAAGACTCTTGTCGTTGTTGTTGGCGTCTTTGTTATTGTTGCCAAGCAAAGTGATTTTCGCCTTTTGCTTTATCGTAGACTTCGTTCGACTTCCATCGGACGCAAACCTTACTCAATAGCTTAAGCACGCACACATGCATATGTATGCATATCTAAATGGTAATTGCATTGACTAGCCAACCACTGCGCTCCAATTTGTTACCCCTGCCCCCACTAAGGCTGTGCACACACACAACGACCATCGGCGCCGTCGTCAACGTTGCCACGTCAGTTTTAATTCGCATCCGGCGGTTTGGCAAGTTTTGTGCATATGTGAATCTGTTTGGTGGGTTGACTCTCACTTTTGCACCCACGCTGACTCAATTCAATTCATATTAATTCATTCAGGGGCACGAAAGGTTCGGCTAGAGAAATTGCATAAATAAACGGAGGAAAATTAAAATTCTTCAAAAATGGAAAACTAATACAGTCGAACTTCCCTAACTCGAACTTCCCTAACTCGAATAGCGAGCAAATTTCATACAATTCTGCTTCCCTAACTCGAAGTCTCCCTAACTCGAACATTTTTCTCGGATAATGGTGATTCGAGTTAGGGAAGTTCGACTGTAAATGTTTAAAAAGAAACTAAAAAATCTTTGTATACATTTGCCCACTTCTACTGCTTTCTGAAGACGTGCTGATATTTATTAGAAAAAAATAAATATAATGGCATTTAGAATGTACAACAACTCAAAAAACCTCAATACAAATGTTTTACAAAGTAATTGGGTTTCAAAATTGCACGATAAGGCAAAGCTAATAAGAAGGGCGTTTACAGCAATAAAGCACGATACAGATAAGACGCCAAGTGTTATTTGTTTCTTTTGCTTTCTGCCCACATTCTTGGAATTTTTATGTGAAAACTACTCGAACATATGGACAACAAGCAGAAAACGATCAATGGCTGGAAAACAGTTTGCGAGCAACTGGTTTGACAAGCTCAAACTCTGCATTCATAAATATGTTGATGCACATACAGTTAGTCAAGTAGTTGCTTGGACAAACTAATATTTTAATTTGGTAAAAATATATTTTCTTGGCATTTCAATTAATTTCTAATTTGATTATAGTTCCTAAAGTTTCTTAGAAGAAGAATAAAAAGAAATAATAAAAGACAAATTAATTATTTGAGTTTTGTATTTTGTCCAAACAATTTCGTGACTCACTGTACACACATGTGTACAATGTATGTGCAATAGGTATTTTACATACATTGAAACTGGGGGCGAGTTGTTGTTTGTCTGGTTTGCCGGCTTCACCGCCAGCTGCAATAATAAAATAGCATATATAATTGAAGTTAAATTTAGACACCCACTGTATCCGCTTGCAGCAGACAATTGTCTTGTTTGAGATACTTTTTTTGTATCTTGTATCTCAATATCTCAAGAGATTTATTATCCCTAAAAAAAACCTCTTTACGAGGTAAAAGTCTAGTGACGAAAACATTTTCATGCCCCAAAATTTCTGATATCCAATTTTGTGACGAATAATATTAAGTTTTACATATAAATTATTTTAAGCAAAATTTTGGCACTCGGCACATTGCGCTAAAATGTATCAATTCTTCATACCAAATAAAACTCACTCACTGTTTTGCGCAGTGCCGAATGCAAAAATTTTGCTTAAAATAATTTATATGTAAAACTTAATATTATTCGTCACAAAATTGGATATCAGAAATTTTGGGGCATGAAAATGTTTTCGTCACTAGACTTTTACCTCGTAAAGAGGTTTTTTTGTGGGATATCAGAAATTTTTGAATAAGACCTCAGAAATTTTGAAATTGCAATATTTTTTGACAGTATAGCTTTGTCAACTTTGATTATTGTTTGTACAAGCTAAAGCAAATTGTCTGGCAACACTGGTCCCCTTTACAAACACACATGCCCAGCGCAAAAGCTATCAGCACTCTTAAACCTCTGGGTGCTATGACACTTTGCTGCTGCTATCCTATTCCCATTCTAAGTAAAATGTATGTATTCAGCTAACAGGTAATTTCCGCATTACGCTGCAAGCAGTGCAAAAAGCCCTTCGAAATACCTTTTCAACGATATATAGATCGCATCTGTAGCTTCTATCGTTTGGATGCTATGGTGGTTTCAATTTTAGCGGTTTTTAGCGATTTCCCGCTAAACTAGCGATTTTTCGCAAAAGTCGTAGAGCAAACGTTTCTAGATTTTTGAACAGGAACAAGTCCTCATTCAAACATTTAAGCTATCCAAACAATCAAACTGGCTGCTATGACACTTTGTTGCTGCTGCCCTATTCCAATTCAAAGTAAAACGTATATATTCAGTTAATAGGTTATATCTTCCAAACCTATCGGTAAAATTTTTTGTGTCATATATCAAAAAACGCGAAATTTTACAAACTAAAACATATTGAAATTTAAAAAAATCGTTAGCGGCGTTTTCTCAAAAACCGCCAAAACGTGGGGGAAAATACCTTATGTCACCTGTAGCAATTTACCTATGTACTTTAGAAAAAAAGTTAAAAGGTATGCATAACAGCCCTTCAAAATACCTTTTCAACGATATATAGATCGCATCTGTAGCTTTTATCGTTTGACTGCTATAAGGGTTTTAATTTTAGCGGTTTTTAGCGATTTCCCGCTAAACTAGCTTTTTTTCGAAAAAGTCGTAGAACAAACGTTTCTAGATTTTTGATCGGGAACAAGTCCTCATTCAAACTTTTAAGCTAAATCAACGATTTGATCCTTACAAACAAACAAACAGACAAACAGACAAACAAACAGACTGACTTTTCATCTCGTTTTGAGAAGGGCACCAAAAATTTCAAAATTAATTATCTTCTGAACCAGTGATCGGATTTTGATGATCAAGGTGTCATTCGACGCGTATTTTTGATTAGAATAGTTAAAAATTAAAAAAAAAATCAAAAAGGCTCCAACGGCCCCATTAGCTCCAATCATTTAAATTTTGCCCCTCCCACTTACACCTGTTTATCTCACGAACCAGGTGAGTTTTCAAAAGTCTTAGTATGCACATTTGTAAGTTTAATTGATACCTTTCGATCGGTATATAGCTCGACCTGATCGGGCAGTCATAGCAAATTTTCCATTCTTCCTGTGTATATATGCTAGTCGCTTTCGCACACTTCGTGCTGCTTTCGTCACTAGCGCGGACTGCCGTCCGCAGTGATTAACGATATGAGTAGCCCAATGTCTACATACAGCATATAAATATATAGATATCTAGAAATCAACAACATAGAATTGTAATTTAATTATAGCGTCCCAACTGTTGCTACGTGCCATTTGTCTCGCAGAACAAACACCGTTGTAAGGCGTCGCCTGTCGTCGTAAACTCTGTTGTTGTTGTTCTCGCTGTTGTTATTGTTGGCATCCATTTTTCGGTGGCCTCGTCGTCGCTTTGTTTGTTTTCATTATGTGGCGATGATATGAGCAAACAAAGCCATTGATCGAATCACGTCTGGACGCTAATGGCGACGGGATAAAACAGGTAAGGTGAAAAGAGTCATCAAATTATAAGGTTTGATTAAATTACTAGCTTGTTATTTATTAAGATACAGCTATACATAAACATACGTCACATTTCATAAGGAATAATCGACTACAGAAACTCAGATGCAATTATTATATCAATGCGGAAGTTGCAAAACAGAAATTGCACTTTGGCAGGCGGAAGTGAAATGCACAAACATGACAGAAATTACATTAGAATTAAAAGTATAGATTATTCTAAAAAAATATGAAATTTTGTAAACATAATGTTTCTGAAAATAAACAAATCACATGTGAATAATTTGCTAGGGGATTCCTTCTGCGATGTGTACGAAATAAGCATTAAAATATATTTGCAGCTTACATATATTTTGTTGCTGATAAGAACAGCTACGAAATGTTTTAAGGTTTTGATTTGGTTTAAATTCAAATATTGGCGCGCATGTAATTGGCAATAACAGGCGATATTTTTGATGCAACACTGCGTTGGCGATGAAAAAACATAGAAAATGTTAAAAACAAGACACAGGTAGTTTGCTTACTGTTAAGGTGCCCACACACGACAAGCGTGTTAAAAGAGCATGTGTCATCAT
>JBAMBJ010004569.1:0-104031 GCA_037043495.1 Drosophila recens
TTAAGCATAAAAGCTTAAAGCTTATATGCGCTGTAGCAGTGAGCTTTTTGTCAGGCCACGCAAGCTCAGCTTAAATTCCACAGCTTTGCAGCAACACACACACACCCCACACATATACCAGCTGAGAAAGATCTTTCTACGCGGGAAACATGCTGTAAGTGAGCTTTTGTTCTCTTTAATAATTTAATGCTGCTGCTGTAATCTATTGCGCGCAAAGCTTCTCTTTAGCGCGAGCATTTTTATTGCTGACCTTGCCGAGTCTCTCTTAAAGCTGCTTCACAGCTGTTTAATGCTTTTGCTTTATGCAAACTTCAAGATAAATAATTTCAATCTCAAGCATTGCCAAAGACTTGAAATAGATTTTGTTTATATTGCCATATATTAAAATATTTTCAATGAATGGAAAATAATACAATATATATCGCAGTATAATTAAATAAGTTGTATAATTAACTATTTATATTTATAGTAATGTTCGTATATTTATATATATAAGTAAACTTATTATACTTATATGTACGTATATTCATTTATAATCATTCAATTAATAAAACTATTTCACTTCTGTAACAAAGTTTGTCGAGTTCCTCACATTCCCTCACTTCCAGCATTTGGCATAGTTTGATTGTCGACGTTTCGTTTCGGGGAAGGAAAGTGACAAAAGGAAAGGGAAAAGAGAAGGGGGAAGGTAAAGGGAAGGCTTCTTCTGCAAGCCGTCAAATTGTGCGACAAAGTCAAATGCACTTTGGACATGTGTATGTGCGTACATACATATATGTAGACATGTATGTATGTGCTGCATTTTGCAATATTGCATATTGTGAGACGCACTTAAATTCAATTAAGCTACAAAGGCAGTTACACAAAACCGAAGCAGCCATCCAAGGACCACACGCGTCCAAAACGAAACCCAGTACCCAGGACGAGGACCAGTACCAGTACCCAGGACCATGACGACGGATGATGACGGCGATGACGACACCGACGATGTGTCGCTGTGGAAGATGGAAGATGTACGAGTAGTGCCAACGCTGGTTACACTTTATGTCGTTGCCCTTCAAGCGCTCATTCATTCATGCACCAATTCGCTCAACCATTCAAACTTGCACTCATTCAATCATAGACCGAGCCCTCGCTCCTTCTACTGCTCCTGCCCCAACTCCGGCTCCAGCTCTTCTGTTGTAGTTGTAGTTGTCGTCACTTGTTTGAAATGAGCGTGTTTACCATCATATCGAATACGGCATGAATACTATTCACGAATAGTCAACAGGTTTGCGGCTGAAAAAAGTTCATCTCTAATGCTTCTAGAATCTTAATCCATTAAAAAAGGACCTTCGAAAATTACAAAACTTTTTCAAAAGAGATTTCGAAACAGACTACTTTAAATTCTTCACCTCTCGTATACAAGTAACCTTAAAAAATGTTTTAGAAATTAAGTTGACAATTGTTTTTGACTGAATTATTGGACTTCCTGTAGTATGAGAGATTTCAAATTCAACTTTTGGTCTTTGATAGCTTGGTTTCAAAAACACCGATAATTACTATAACGTGGATTTCAAAATGTGCTATACATCCTAAAATCCAAATAATTCAAGCATTTTTTCCATTCTATGAAAGCTTTTTTTTATTCTCATATTTCCTTATACACTTTTTATATTTTATTTCATAATTTATATTAATTTTTGTATCGAAAAAATTATTTTAAATTTTATTTTGAAACTTTTAAAGTAAGTACTTCTGGTTTTAGTACTTATGCTTTTTATTAACGTTTAATAAATAAATAAAAATTTAAATATAAATATATAAATAAATAAATACCAAAAACTCTTTTAATTGTCAAAGTTTTATGCACTGTCCTTCCAAAACTGTGCCAAAACTCAAACCATTCAAATATAATCAACATTTTCAAACCAATGAATACTCGCAAGGGTAAATACAAGTCGGTGTTAACCGGAAAAGTAAACTACGTTCAGTTTTTTAGTGTTGACTGTGTGCATGGTGAATGCCTGAAAGGATGAGGAGTTGCAGGGATGCATAAATGAAGAACTGGATGTATGGTTAGAGGTTAAGTTGGTTATCTGGTGCTAGATGGAATAGCACAGGCAAGGGTTGGAGGAGGGAGGCGAGGAGGAAAGGAGGACAGAAGGGCTTACAGTTTGCTGGGCGTGGCACTCTAATTTCATTTGCACGCTTTTCAACGCTGTTCAGCTTCAATTGAGCTCCATTTAAATGTTTTTCTAGGTGTCCTGGTCGAATGCCCGATTGCCAGGACTTGGCAAAGGATATCTTTTGCTTTGTATTTGTATGTGCTACCAGCAGAAACAAAGCATAAACCTGAAATAGCTCGCACTTTTGTAAGCGGCAAAAAGGATCTTTGCTTGACGTCTCGTATCTTTTGCATCTGCAGTGCGAACTGAAGCTCAAGCTGATGCACAGAAAAAAAATCTATAAATTCAAGTTAAAAATTTTTGATTTCAGCTTGATGCATTGTAGTATGTCTTCTGAATATTATTGTTAAATTAACACAATATGCGTAAAAAATGACAACCACTGGCCATTGAAATGATCAAAAAAACCTAAAACATTTGAGTTTACTGAAAAAATTCTTATAGAGCCCCAATAGTTAAATTATTTGCGGAGAAGGCATAGAAAAATTTCGGAATTTCGGAATTACTTTTATTTATTTATTCCAGATTTATTTTTTTCTGTGTGGAACTGTTGCTGATGTTGCTGATGATGCTGGTGGCATCAACGTTGACTATGTACAACTAATTCCATTAAAGCAAGCTCTAAGTTGATTTTCAATTGACTCCTCATTTGATGAGCAGGAGAAGAAGGAACAGCAACAGGAGCAGTAGGAGAAGAGATGGGAATGGGAATGGCGTCTGTGCTGTCAGCAATCAACATGTTCAATTGAGCATATCCTGGCCTGGCCAGAAACGCTGCCAGTGCGACGCAATGTGATTACCCCGATGCCATTTTGAACACACACGGACCAAAGACCAAGGACCAAAAGCAGCAGCAGCAGCAAGAACAGGAGCATCATCATCACAACAAGGACATCGTCGTCCTTGATGATGGCGTCTGTCCAGCAGCAAACGGCGCCCGTTGGGTTGCCTTTTACATTTCATTGGATTTTATGCGTTTTACTTTATGCTGATGTTTTTATTATTAAATTTCCTTGAATTTTCATTTACATTTTTTTGTGTTTCGCTTCGCTACGTTGTGCTTAAGCCAGGTCTCTTCTCTCCTCCTCTATTTCCCTCTATCTCTATTTCTACCTCTCTCCTTCTCTCTAGCACGGCACTGATGACTCCTCTTCATTTTCACACTTTTCATTCAATTTATCGCATTTCGCAAATTGAGTGTCGCTTTCCTTAGATGTTCTCAGCTCTGCTCCGGCTCCTCCTCAGTTCCTTCTCTCCTCACCCCTTACTACCAATAGTGCTCCTGTTACCAGTTTCATCTCATTCAGCCGCTTTTGCTTTTGTGTCTTTGGCTCAGCTCAGCTCACATAATTAGCCATTTTAAGATCTCCGATTGCCGAGTCTCTTTCTCACTTTTTAATGGCCAACAATCGTATTACGCACTTAACTATAGATACCAATAGACATACAATATAGATACCAACTACAATCTGGCAGCATTAATAAATTTAATTTGATATTAGAGCTAAACCGGGCTTTATTTTTTGACATTTTAAATTTATATAGCATACTTTACGGGGCGATCTTAAATGATGTGCGAATATGGGTCTCGGAATATCCTCACATTTGTTATTCCAAAAAGCATATTTAAACCAAAAAAAAACTGAATTTGTACGAAACTTAAAAGAATATAGCTAACTATATCTATTATAATAATCCTTCAAAAGTGAAGATTTCCTAAGACTAATTTTTAATTATGCACGTAAAAGGATGTTAGCAAAGTTGTGAGAATTTAGAGAGAAAGTGGAACCCGGAATATCCTCATATTTAATACGCAATAGGCATATTTTTACAAAGTTTAGCATTTAAAGTGTAAGACAACTATCTACACCAGCTATCGGCACGGCCCTATCTCGATCTCATAGGAAATTTTCGTGGCGACTGCGCTGCCGCTCACGTACACTCACGTACACGTTGCGACGCGTCGCTGCTACGATTTGTTTCTGTAACGTCGCTGTTATTCCGCTGTTAGACGAACAAAAATTCACACTAACGCAATGCAAACATGTGAATGTGTAGGTGCCGAACGCTGATCTACACTGACGAGCAAAACTGTAACACAAATTCAATGCTCTTACTTCTTCACTACAGTTTTGCACTCCGGTTATAAACATTTTAAACAAATATTTTGTAAAATACATTTTTTTAAAGTAGTCCACAGCTCTTTCGATTTTTTTAGTTCCCCTATGCGATTTAGCATACATTGGGTGTAGCGTTGCACCAATGCAGCGGGAATAGCGTACCATATATCCTTATTCACTCCCACAGCTCCATAATTCCACTTGGAGGGACCGCTTATTTCGCCAGCTGCGATTATACATGGTTACATAATTTTTTCAATAGGATTCATATCGTGAGATGGTAGTGGCCACTTCATGGACTGGAGTTTTTGTACTAACATTTAATTTTTGACCAAAAGGGACGTGTCCTTTGGGTCATTGTCTTGCTGAAAAATGCATTTTTCAGCAGCAAAACCCATATTCCCGATGACTTATAGAAGATTCTGTTGCAGAATGCTTAGATATTGTTCTTTTCGCGTTATTCCATCGGTAAACACCAAGCTACCGACTCAATTTTGATTGAATTTGTGTTACAGTTTTGCTCGTCATTGTATATAAAAAACTCACCACTTTTAGATTACAATTTAACTATCCGACTTTTCCTAGTTTTATATTTGCCTCAATTTTTTACCGTAACCGACATTTTGAAAAAATAAAATTTTTGTCGTTATCCACAATTTGAGTGAAATTAAAGCGAATATGGAATTCGTAACAGCCCTACAAATTGTATTTTAATTGACATGTATTTGGAATATTTTTTTTAAGCCTGTCATAATTTCGTACTTAATTTTCAACGCATAAAATAGACTAGATATTAGCAATGTATTGCAATCTGTCTTCATTAAATACACAATTTAAATGGCTCATGAAAATGGCGCTCCATTTCGAGTTTCACTTTCGCAAAGAAATCGTGTTTAACCTCACTTTTGCTATAAACAAAAGTTGAAATATCTCTTTGGCCTAATTACACACGACCTCAGCTTCCACTTTACACTCACTACCACTCCCACAGTCACTGCCAATTTCCATGGCCCGCCAGAGTTGCCATCGCTGCAGTTCAATGTAAATGACCCAATGCGGTGGCTTGATGGGGGGAGGAAATTGGGGGAGGTGTTTGTGTACATTTGTATATCGCCAGCTTTGCTTTCGACACCTTCAGCTGCTGTTGCTGCTGCTGCTGCCTCACCCACTCCATGCCAACCCATTTTCGCGTTCCAATTCATTTTTCAAGCCTTTTCTCCACCCGCGTTTTCGACCCCTTTTTGCCATTTGGCAGCGCCTTATGCACGGTTCATTTTTGGCAGCTCATGAATATTCATGGACATGAACGCGCAAAGGCCTGGCAACTAGCTATCTGGCAGCGTCAGCAGCACCAAACGATGATGGGGTGGCAGCCCTACACTGGCCAAAGTATCCATGTTTAAGTTTAATTCAAGCGTTTAATTCTTGTATTTTGGCATGTTTTTATGATATTATTGTTAAATTGACATAATTTGCGAAAGAAAAAAAATTGGCAATCAATCAGCATTAAAATAATAATAATAAAAAAGCGTAAAACAATTGTAAAATCGTACCTGAATCAAGTCAATTGTACTTGGTTTATGCTCCCGTCAGACGAGCGCTTTTTCACCGACACGTCGTTAAATTTGCCATTCACAAAATTCGCATCGGTTTTGAAAAAAAATCACATCGGTTTTTGTTCTCTCAGAATCTGGTGAGACTTTAAATAATTTTAATTGAAGGACACGAAAAACAGATGAAAATAGGACTTGCACAATTTTCACCGGTGAGCTGATTTCTTTTTCAATTCAATTAAAATCTGAGTATTCAAACGACACGGTCGGTTTTTAAACAAAAAGTGTCCACGAAAACCCGCTCGTCTGACGGAACTTTTAAGAAAATCCGGAGTTGCCGAACTCTTGACATCGTTTGTGATTGATTTTATTTCGGATTTGCGGTTCTTTTTTCTCTGTGTAGTAGTGTTATACTCAACGCCCGTCCTATCACATTATGCAAGCCATATTTTTTGGTCCGCTCGACGCGTTTACAAATTGTTCACGCCCTGCATTTAGTCGTGGCGAGGAAGATGGACAACTACGACTACGACTACAAGAGAGAGTGAGAGAGAGAGGGTATTTTTGTAGGGTAACTGTATTTATTGTGGAAATCTCTGGCTCCTCTTAAATCTGCTCTTCTCGCGCGCTCGCTGGCTGTTCTAAACTTGATTGGGGTTGTCCTCCGTGGAGCTGGTTGGCTCCTGTGATTGCTCCTTCTCCTCATCTTCCAGCTCCTGCTTCGATTTGGGCTTGACCATTGCAAATCTCTTGGTCCAGTGGCGTGCAATTTTGTCGTGCTCCTTGCGATTGCATTTGTATTGCTCGGCAATGCCCATCACAAGGGGATCATTGGGATTACATTCACCGATGAGCACCCAAATCGATAGCAGGACCTTGGCAATATTCATCACCGGCGACCAGCGCTCGTTGAGCACATCCAGGCAGATGACACCGCGACTGTCCACATTGCAATGATAGATGCGGGTGACAAAGCGAATCTGCGGCGGACGAAAGGGATATGCGCCGGGAAAGCGAATGTCCAGCCTGAAGATGCCACCCTCGTAGACGCTGCCGCTGGGACCGTTCACCGTCGCCTTCCAGTGGAACAGATCCTCCTTGTGCATCTCGGCACTGCAATTGGGCGGTGGATTATGTGTAATTTCACTCAGTTCTCGTTTGATTCGCATCATGGGTCCGTTCACCTGTTGTTGTTGTTGCTGAGATATGACAACCTTGGAGTTTTCACTAAGGGTACCGCTCTCCGTTGGATTTCGCACCTGTCCCTGACTCGTACTTGGCTCATTCTCATCACCAGCTGGCAACGCCGGCACATTTCCTCCTCCACCCGCCGCTGACTCCTCAATCGTCGTCTCCTCGTCCTCGTCCTCGGGAATCGTCTTGGCCTTCGATGGAGAAGCCACAATCGATGACTTGCTCGACATTCTGCTTTTTATCTGGTGGGCTACCTACTTTAAACGGTTGTGGAATTTGGAAAACTTTTTTTTTTTTGGAATTTGTTGTTATGAAAAATCTGTTTTATTTTTTGCTTTGCGCTTTGCTCACATCGTTCCAAACCCGAGCTTATTTTAGTCACCACAGTTACTACAATGAACCAATCATTCTAAACTTATAATTTAATATATTTATTCTGTACGTTTTGAAGTAAAACATAGGACAACTTAGAATAGAACATTGCCCATAGCTGTGAGTAAGTCCTGTAAATATTACTATTTCAAAAATAATAAAAGCTTTGGGTAACAAACAAAAAATTCAGAAGTTCACATAAAAAATATGTGATTTATAATTTAAAGTTGGAAATAAATTTATAAGTGTAATGAATCATTTGGGAAGTATAATAACCAGAAAATCATAATGTCACCTTAAAATGATGGGATTTATATTTGAAATTACAAATACATAATTAGAATTTTGGGTATCATGCGA
Organism: Drosophila recens; assembly: GCA_037043495.1. Lineage (NCBI taxonomy): Eukaryota > Metazoa > Arthropoda > Insecta > Diptera > Drosophilidae > Drosophila > Drosophila recens. The sequence continues at coordinate 7,768 of JBAMBJ010004569.1, forward strand.
TATAAGATCTAAAATTATTATACAGCTGCAATAAATGTACATATTTGTGTGGAATTTCTTATAAGCTAATATCTGTGAAACTACGAAAGTTTAGAATTTATAGATAAAGGCCTTAAATATTTATATACCAAGTATCAGTAATATTTGCTTAATATTAACTATAATAAAATAAAAAATAGTTAAACATACAAGATATGGCTATCAACAAAGAAAATCAACAATTCTATGGGGATAAGTTGTAGCAGCCTTAGATGTAACCACAAACTTGCAACAATTTGAGGCAGTAGATGGTTACATTTTATGGCTGGCAAGCACTTGAGTCGCCTGGCTTTAAGTGCACGGGGCAAGTGAAAAGCAATTTTCTGCTGACAATGCCATCAAACTGACCACCTTCAAGTGATGGTGGGAGGGGAGGGAGAGAGGGAGAGAAAAAGGGGGAGATTGGAGGTGATCCGCCCATTCGCTGTATCGGCAACAACGCTTGCTTAAACAAGTCAAACGTTAATGAACTTAAAGAAATTAATTAAAGTGCCACACGGAGAGTGTGGGCGAGTAAGGAAGTAAAAGAGACACACACACACACACATGTGGGTCTCATCTCAATGTGTTGATGGGTGTGCGTGTGTGTTGGGTGTAGAGCTTAACGCCTGCGACGCCTTTATTGAAAACGACATCCGGTTCGGCCATCAAGCGACGTCATTGGCCGCTGGGCGGACCGATGTCGCAAAGTAAATGCAATAAAAGCAACACCAACAAGATACACAAAAAACAGACTACATTTGGCAGGTCAACGATTTGATACCCTTGCAGAGGCCGGACATTCAATTCCCATCGATCGTTTCTACGAGTATGACAACTACAAGATATGTTAGAATGATTGGTTAGGTTAGCCTAAGAATTAACCTTTTTTTATGCAAAAGTTTCTATATAATATAAATTTAGTCAAATTTTTGTAACGATGTCTTGGACCAAAACTACAAGCACAATCTCTGAGATTAGTTTTCATTTATTAAAAAAAAAAAGATTTTATACTCAACTGATTTATGACCCATTATATTAATAGTCCGGTTTTAAAATTTAGAAACAATTTAACAGACAACCTGCGAGCTTCGTTGAGATATCACTAACAAACATTTATACGAATAATGTAAATCTGAATAGTACGATACATAGATCAAAATGATAAGCTTTTTTAATAACTTCTTTTGTACTGTACTATATAGGTACTTTACATATCTAATCCAAATTATGGATCGAGCTTTAAATCACAATGTTAAAATCGTCAAAACAACAATCAAGCGGCCGATATATTGCCAAAACAAAAATATCGAGTGATAGCTTCGATGTATTTTTTCAACACTAATTCATACTAAACGTTAAATGCTGATTTATCGTTCTTGTATTTCATGACAAAATTAAAATACCCTCGGCAAGGGTATAAAAAGGGATCCAAGGTGTGCTCAGTGGGTGGCTGGGCGTGCCTACCCCAAAAAGTATGCAGTAGCAACTGGCAAATACCCTGCAATTTATTCAAAAAGTAGATAATCAAATTCGATTTACCTAAATTTAATTTGTTTTATTATAATTTTATTATGCTGTCGACGTCGTCGATGATTTGGCTCCGACAGCAGAGATGACACATGACGAGTATTTCCAGTCCAATGAAGATCACAAACATATTCCAAACGATCTCCATCCAGCGCCGTCCAGTTTCCAGCGCCACTCGCAGATACCACAGCACAGACCACAGTGGGAGACATAAAGCAACGACCACAATGAACAACCACTTGGCCTGCGGTATGCTGGGATAAAGATTCAGCATAAACCCCAAATAGATTCGCCATCCCTCAATTATTATGGCCACCACATAGGCTCCAAATACGGTTACCCCAAAGCGTTGACATTGCTTCAAGTGCAAATGCATAAATAAAATAAGCAAATTCAAATAAACAAATTACATGCATCACAATTTTTAGTTGAACTTACGTAAGTGATAGTGTACAGCAGATACGAGAGTGCCCATATGAATGTTATATAGATTTCGATCTCTAGCAGCAATTGCAGCAAAAGATTCGCACGCACAGGCACCACAATATTTGGCATTATCTTTTCAATTTTCCAATTGAACGAACGACTCTGCCCTTCTTTTTATCTCTTTTCCAACACTACTTGTCAGTGTACAGCGCAATCGATAGCTTCGATGGTATCGAAATTTAAAAAAATATCGATATCATCTGCTGAATTTCGCAGCACTAAGCATTCTTGATAGCTTATCGATACTGGCATAGTGTAGCAAATATCGAAATAGTATCGATATCGATATCAATTTGAAAGTAAGCGTTATAAAAACAAAAGCTAGCCTCTGAGTATACCCTTTATTTTTATATGTATGCTCATTGCAGGGCATAAATAACTGCACATGTTAAATATTGTGTGCACTCATTTGTAGCCAATGTACCGAAGAGTCGACTATGTCCTCCAGTTCATGGCCATGAACATTGCGACGGCAATATTGCGCAAAATTAACAAATGAGCTCGACAAACGCACGGGCGATGAGTTTCGCGATATTGCTGTTGTTGTTGTTGTTGTCGTTGTGCTTCGAGCACACGGACCACTTCTTCTTCTTGTCAAACAGTTTCTGCACTCTCAGCTTTTATTGAATTCCATTACAGTTTCATGTCAGTCGACCGAAAGAGACGCGACGTTCGTAACGTCATCATAAGAGAAGGACGCCTGCACACTGTACTCTGTCTCTCTGTCTCTCTCTCTCTCTCTCTCTCTCTCTCTCTCTCTCTGTCTCTCTGTGTATCTCTCCCCTTTTGGCTGACTTGTTTGCCTTGCACGCAGTACAGCCGCATGGCCAAAATAATGAAAATACATTGAAGGAGCGACAGTGCCTGAAATTGACATGTTGTTGTCATTAATGGGGAAATTGTTTTAGATGTTTGCTACTCATTAAAACGTCCATCCGGCTAGTCAAGCCAATTGCCGCAGTAGACTGTCCACTATGCTGATATTTAATGCTAATATTAATAATAATTTATTTGTTCAAATTAAAATCTGCTTTTAAATTTCTTCAAATTTAAAGCAATCGCCACTTGGACAGTTATCGATAGCTGATCGCACCAAATATCGCAACCACAACTACCGCTTGCAATAAGTTGGCAGCTCCAGTTTATGGTAATTGGCAGCGCCATCGCGCTTTAACAGTTGTTCCTTTATTTTTTTGTTTTTGAAAAGTGTGTGCGAAAATGCTTATACATAAATTAATTAAATATGTTAAGTGTTTAGTGATGTGAAAGATCTAATTTGCTAGAGCACAACATGGCAGCTGATAAATTTGTGTGTGCTTAGCTCCTGAAACTGAAACTGGCCTGTCCAACTGCAAACATAACAAAGCAACTGCAAATGACAGCGGCAGTTTTGCTCGTCTGACAAAATTTCCAGCTTCGGATTTGTTTTGTGCTCTCAGCATTAACATGCGGGCTGTGCCTTCAACTTCAACCAGATCCAGTCGGTGATAATGCCAGGCTATGGCAATGGTAGAGTCGAAAGCAAAAGCAAAATACCAGTCGAGATTGGTGAAACTCCTCTCTGATTCGTTATGGATTGGGGAATGGTGAAAGGGGAAGGAGATGGAGATGGAGATGGAGAAAGGAGTTGCTGTGACAAAAGCTAGACAAAAGATGCTTATCCAATTTGGCTTTGTGTAGTTCTTCCTTTTTCAGCTGATGTGTATCTAAAAAGTGAGTAGTGCTTACTACTTATTATTTCCACTGCGAATACTGCAACGATGACTACTACTAAATATTGCTACTAATACTCACAGCATACAATATTAATATACTATTACTATTAACAAATAATTCGTCTACTTTTATTACAACGCCCATTATTTTAACAATACGGGTATAATTTTACCGCCATTAAAACTATTAATTCAGCTACTATTTTTTATTTATGCTCCTAATACTGCTACTATTTTTACTACTTTTAACGCTGCTATTTATTTAATTATTTATCGTCAACTTAGACAATAAGCAAACATGTAAAAAGGTTTCTCATAATTTTCAACAATTTGTACAGCTTTTAATTAGTAAAATTAATAATAATTAAAATTGACTTTACATTCATAAAAGTTGAACTTATAACAAATATTTTATTGTTAATACTTTTACTCCATCTTCAATTCACATTTTATTTATTAATGATAACTGACTGCAAATTGTAAAAATTAATAAAAACCAATTGATTTGTTGCGCTAAATAAATACATATGTGGAATTAGAGAGAAAGAGAGAGAGCGAGGGAGAGAGAGAGAGAGATATAGAGAGGGAGAGGAAGAGAAGCATTAATAATGTTGTTCTATAATCTGTCGACGGTTAATTAATTTCCACTTGGTCTGAACACGACGCGTCGTTCTGATTAAGACAATCAAATGTCAATTAGAAAATCGCAGCGAATGTTAAATCCAATTGGAAGACATATAAATGCAAATGTTACGCTAGCTATTAGTCCCCCCCACCCCCCTATTTTACCCATTTCTCCCATTTGTACTGTAAAGGCCTCAATGAGAATTCAATCTGAACAAAAGCGGCAAAAGGCAAAGTAAAAGTTAATTTCGTCAACTAAAACGAGAGAGAATTTTGTGCGGCTTCACAGTCAATCTTAATATGTGCATAAAAAGCCTGACGTTGCTGTTGTTGCTGTTGCTGCAACTGCAAGCGACCTAAAATCTGAACCTGAGCTGAAGTTGGATTTGGAGCTGGAGCTGGTGTTGGTGCTGGAGCTGGAGTTGGAGTTGGAGCTGAGCCTGGCCAAAAAGACTCAATTAATTTTAAGGGATTTTCAAAACTAACACTGGCATTCGTGCATTTTAGTAGCGACGACTCGAGGCTTTTGGCTTTAGCTTTAGCTTTTTTGGCTTTGGCTTTGCCATTTTGGCATTTGGCGGTCTTCGCACAGATTTTCGGCCCGAGACCAAAAATTTAATTAAACTACAAAATTTGCCAGTCAAAGAGACAGACAGACAGACAGAGAGAGAGTGTGTGTGAGAGAAAGAGAGAGGACGAGTTAAGGGGCAACTTCAACTGCAACTATAGTTTCTACTGCTTTTCAGACTCAACTTTTCTGGGCTGTGTGTTTGTTGGCATCTAAATATTATTTTACACGACGCTTTAACTGCAACTTTTGCATGCCTCATAATAATCATAATAATGCCACGAGCAACAACTGTTTCATTAAAAGAAAAATAAACCAGCCAACAGACAGACACACACAGAAAAAGAGAGAGAGGGAGAGAGAGAGAGAGAGAGTGGGTTTCATACATGTTTGGGTGGCAGAGAGAGAGAGAGAGGGAAAGAGAGCGGGATCTGAGCGTATGTTGTTTTATGCGTATGATATTTTGCCAGGCAAAAGTTATAAGGCAAAAGCAGCGAACAAGAAAAAGGATAATTTCTTTTCATTCCCCCCCTTCCCATCCCCCACCGTCACCCACTTTCCCTTTGCCCTTCTTTTCTTCACTTTTCCTCCTTTTGTTATTGTTACTGGCAGCGCTTCAGGGGCGTTAAGCAGGAGATGGGGAGGTGGGGGCGTGGTCCTGCTCTTTTAGTTAAATGTTTGAAAAGAAAAATTAAAAACTTTTTACAACAGCATGCGCGCGAGCTGTTGCTGCTTCATCTTCATAATATGCTCTTGTTGTTGTTGTTGTTGCTGCTGTTGCTGCTGCTGCTGTTGCTGCTGTTGTTGCAAGTGGGGCAAGTGCAAGAAGCAAAAGAAGTTAAGCGGCCAAAGCCCAAAGATTACGTCGCTACACGTAAAAAGAGCAGCAGCAACAACAACAACAACACCAAAGACACCAAAGACATGTTCCACATGCGGTTTAATCTTGACGAAAAACAGCCCCAAGGCATCCCCAACCCCCCTCCCCCTTCGACCCCTGCCCCTCTGGCCACCAGCTGTGTGGCATGCCACCACATAAAAAAGTCTGCCTCGTCTCCGTGCCTCTGCTGCAGGTGTATATAAGCCTGATAAGTGCTATAAATCTTAAATAACATCATCAACAATTTACAACTAAACATTGGCAGCTTTTCTATAAATTGTCACTGATTTTACAGTGAATACTCGTTTGCGGTGAACTAGAGCGTGAGTTTAACAACATGAGGAACAATTTTCTTGTTGCAAATTAAATATTTTTTAAAGAATACTTTAAAGCAAAGTGCAATTTTCCATATTTATTTTATTTTCATAGTACGCTTAGCAAGAAATATAACGTGCCAAAAAGTTTTTAATCACAATTTTATCGAGCTTTATTTGGTAAAGGGAAGAGTAAAATATTTGATACAGTTTTTTTCTTGTCAATTACTTCTGTTTAATCATAGATTTTTTTAAAATGCAAATGGGGAAGTATAATAGATTTTTGACATATTTTTTGTATTTTATTATTGTTATGAATGAATTATGAATGCTTTAAGTCTAGTATGATCTATAAGTCTTCTAAGACGATCTGAAAACGTTGCAAATCAAAATTTGTTTAATTTTTGTAAATTTTTAAAATTAAACTATAATTAAATTCCTCTTGACATATAAAAATCGGGTGCGTTTTGGCATAGTTATGAAATTTTGAAGGCTGGTTCAAAAAACCTATGATTTTAATGTTTTTTATTATAACCAGAGACCGCAAATAAGAGTTATGAGAAACTGGATAAACTTTTATTTTTAATTTTTATCTAAAAATTATAGAATAAAGTTATTTTTCAATTTTTATTATAAAAATAAATAAAATATTTATTTTTAGAAATTGAAAGTAAAAGTGATTTTTTTAAATTTTTATTATAAAAATTGAAAATAAAAATTATTTTTAAATTTTTATTAACGTTGCTCCGACTCTCCTTGGCTATGACTTTGTATATATGTACATATGTATGTATGTACATGTCACTGTTGGAAATACGCCTTCCAAGTCAAAAAACATTAACAGTAAAATTTTATTTAAAAACTTTTATAATAAAAATTGAAGAAAAATTCGTATTTTCAATGTTTATAAGAAGAATAATTCTTATTTTCAATTTTTATAGTAAAATTTTAAAAATCATTTTTAATAAGAGTTAAATTATAATTTTCAATTAGAAATTAAAATTTAGTTCTTATTTTTTTTTTTTTTATTTAGATCGAAAAATAAGAGTTTCATTAAATTTTTTGGATGAAAATCAACAAATAACTTTTAATTTTTATTTATTTATTTTTTAAAAATTATAATTGTTACGGTCCCTGATTATAACAATGATTTGAGTTTTTTTCTTTTCAAATTCTTTCAATCTTTTAATCGAAGATTACAGAATTCGAGTTCTTTTTAACGAATTAACAATGTGAATGAATTAAATAAATTTGCATCGGATTTAAGTAAATTGCTTAAATTAAGCTGGATGTCAGCGAAGCTTTGACAGATTTGTGCTAGTTTGTGCATGTCTGTGCTAGTTTGTGCCTGCTCGAACTGTCAGCGAACTGTTGATCCATTGGGATGATTTATTTATATGCACATTTATAGTAGTGCTTCTATTTTGACTCCCCCTATTTTAGACCCGCTTTAAGTAGACCTTTCAATTATTCCCGCTTTGTCGTCGACATTTCACCTTTCCATATGCGGTAAGCAGAGGGAGGGACTAAATGGGAGAAAACGAGAAAAATTAGAAGAAAACAAAGAGTAAAAGAGGGCGTAGGGGGGGAATGGATAAAAGTAAACTTGTAGCAAGTTTTCTTTTTCTTTTCTTTTCGTTTGGTTTTCGTTCTTTCTTTTTTTCTTCTTTCTATATATTTTTAGTCAGCTGCCTCGGAGTTGACTGCCATGTCTTGTTCTTGTCTCGGCATGTGTACACACGCCATCCAGATCCGGATGCGCCTCTTGTCATTCCCGTGCCATCTCCAGCTCCAGTTCCTCTGTTCCTTTTTTCCTGTTCCTGCTATTCCAGTACTTCCCTCCCTCTCTGTCTCTCTCGTAATTTTTGGTAGTGCGGCGACATCTGCCAATGTTTTGAACATTGCAGTACACACAAACAGAAAGAGAGAGAGAGCGAGAGAGCGAAAGAAGAAGGAGGGAGAAAGGTACACAGAAAATAAAATCCGCGACTCTAAAAATAAAAAATTCCAAGCGGTGTCAGAAGTTCGGTAATTCTGGATTTTCATAATCAAAATAAGGTGCGTTTCATATTCATAAGACACTTTGAAATAACAAATTTAAACTTCAACCAAAATTAAAGAAAGCATTTAAATAAATGGTTTCTTATAAATATATGATCTAATATTAATTGGCTATCTGTAAAGAACCGTGATTGGCGCCAGTTCTCATGCATTCAGAAGAACCGTTATCTTTTGCATGACATGCTCTGTTTTCCTTAAGTTTTTGCCGTTTCATAATGATAAGACAGTTGTTGAAAAATTGAGTTTAGTGAACTAAAATGTAATGGGTGCGATTTTGTTTGATGTTTTATTGATAATCTAATCCATTTTAACAAATATGCCGCGAGATATAATATTGTAGAGTGAAGATTAGGGAAAAATTTTGACCTCGAATGACCTTTACATATCATTATCTCTAATAATTTCGCGAAAAATTAAGAGAATTCGATGCGTAGTCCGATTTTTTTTATAGAATTCAAGTAATTTCGTTAATTTGAAGATAACTGGTAAAAAACAATTGTGCTTTATACGTTAAGTCTCTGAAAGATTATTGGTAAAGGTCAAACTCACCCGTTTCTTGCTCCAGTTTGGCCGCGTCTGTGGGCAAGAAAGCATGAAAAGCCACGATTTTTTGCACCCTACAGCTGAGAAAGGATACTAAGTTTTCGAAAATGTTGAAAGAACTAAATCTTATGCCACGTCACAAGCAGGCGCGGCGTTAATTTGAGGAAGATCATCTTTCTACCCACAGGAACACATCAAGACATAAATCTGGTCCTTAAATTCCTCTGATTTACCATTTTTCTTTTCCAAATTATTTTTTCTGATGAAAAGATGAAGAATCTTGATGGTCCTGATGACTCGCTATTCTATTGGAGCGATTTTCAAAAAGATCCAATTTACTTTTCTAAACGAAATATGGGTTTCGGTTCTGTTATGGTGGAACGGTGCTTTTACATCGAAAGCCATGTTGGATTTACGGTTTATATCATCTCGAATGAAGAGCAAGAAGTACATTCGTGCATTAGAAAGCAGTCTCCTTCCTTATATTGAAGCAAACAGTGGAGTTCCTCTTGTTTTTCAACAAAACAACGCTCGCATTCATGTTAGCAGAGGAAAAAACGCTTATTAACTGATTGCTCAATCCAAACAGTGAACTGCCTGGCATGTTCCCCGGATGTAAATCCCATTAAAAATGTTTGGAGTACATAAGTAAGACGGGATAACGATGAAAAAACGAAAATTTAACGCTATTGACGAACCTTAGACGGCAACTATGACCGAATGGGGTAAGCTGGATCCCAATCTTTTTAGAAAGTTATACGAATCGATGAAAAACAAATTTTTTTGTATTGCTAAAGGTTGGGGTGATCCCATTGACTATAAAAAAGTTTAATTTCTGCACATAATCCCAAAGAATTGCCAATGAATCAATTTGTTAAATCATTATTGAAAAGTGTCTTATTATATTTATGAAACGCCCAAATATTACTTTTTCCTTAATTAATATTATTTGCATAAACTAACCATCCTAAATTCTACTAAAACTTGTTGGTTTTATTGCTAAGAATATTATATAAAAAAACAATATCGATAAAAAATTTATATTCTGAAATATTAACAAAAAATGGGGTGTCTTATGATAATGAAACGCACCTTACTTGATTCAAATATGATTTCTCAATATTTTGTTTTCGATTTTTTTCTTCTTATTTTTATGCTAAGTGGTTTTAATTTTATTCGCATATTCTGTTGATTTAATAATAATATCCTGAATACATACTTAAAAGATACATGCTTAAATCAAGAATTTCAAACCTGAATGACTTTTTCTTTCTGTGCAGGGTGTGAGGCTTCCAGATGCGGGGGGGGATGCGATCCAAGTGTCTTTGCCGAGTGTGTCGCACACGCAAAAGGACAAACTCCTTGGCAAAATAATGAAAAAGTAACTGAAAGTCGTATTTGTATTTTCCTTCAGCTTCGGCTCCAACTCATGCTGTCTCTGTGTCTTCTGTATGGTGACGTTACCGTATTCCTTCTGCTCCCATTCTTGGTTGCCTCAAAGTCGAACTCTTCCATCATGTAAGGCGAGTTGAGGCGAAAGTCGAAGGCAGCCTGTGGAAATTGGTGCGAGTAATTGGTTTGTTAGAACAAAACTTATAGCAAGGCAAATGGCATCGTGCCTTGTCCTCCCCCCGCCTTGATGAAGGAGATGGAGCCGAAGCTGAAGCTGTAGCTGTAGCTGGACATGGGCAAACTTTTTGGAGACTCACCTGAACAGAGGAGGGCGCGGGGCGGGACGGTTAGGGGAGGGGAGACTGACTACGGCAACAACCTAATAATAATCTGCATGTGCATGCCAGGCGAAAACTTAAAAGCATGTCACAGAGTTTTCAGCTTACAGATTTCGATGCTGCACAACTTTGTACATACACACGCACACACACTCACACACACACTTTGGCATTTACATTCAATGTGAATTTTGGCTTGGACCTTAACTTGGGCAAAAGGCACCGAGAAGAGATACACGTGTAGCATGTCAGTGACATGTACACTCAGAAAAATTAATAAAATAAGGCAATTCTAATAAAAAAGAGTTCCTTAATTTATCCCGTTTCGTTTTAGAATTTTGAAAAACAATTCGCTCTCTAGTTTTCTAACTTTAAGAACGAATATTTCTTGAAAGCCTGAACGACCGCTCAACATTTAAAAAAACATTACAAACATACTAATTTAAGACTGTTTTGTTCTTAAATATTTATAAACCATAAAAACTCGTTCTATTCGAGCACACAAAACTCTGAAACAAACTTGACTTATCCATATTAAGAATTGCAAGTCCTCTCTTAAATTTAGAGTTCGTACTTGGTTCAAGAATTTTCAGGATCATTATACTTTTGAAATGATTCAAGTCCGAACGTACTTAATTTTTCTCTCAATGTAGAAACTCCTGCTGTTCCCTCCCCTTCTACTTTCCTCTCTTCGCTCTTTGCTCGCCATCTCCAGTCTTAGATTCAGTTTTCCAGTTCAGGCACAAAGGTTAAAAAGCAATTTTTCGAAATGTCAGCGCACAAAATTTCATTACAAATTTTTATTTGCCTTTTGAGTTTTTGCGCACTTTTTGGCCAATGTGCATGTGTGTGTGTGTGTGTGTTTGTTTATGTGAGTGTGTGTGTGTGGCAGCCATTGTTGTTAGTCTTGCTGTGTGACCAGTGAACAATAACAACAATGATCAGCTCGAAGCTTTAAGCAACAGCGACAACGTGAGCAAAAACAGCTGCTTGTTGTTTTTGTTATTGTTTGTTGTTGTTGTCGTTATTATGCTCAGCCCAAATTTCTATTTCCGTTTCTACTTTGCTCAAGTTTTCCTGTTATATATTCTCATGTGTCTGTGTGTGTGTGTGTGTATGAACCGATAAACGTCATTTGGCAACATTGTTTTTAACGTTCACTTTATTGTTTGTTCGCAATGTAAATTAACAGAAATACTTGATGTTAAACACACTTAAAAAAGTTATTATTGTTAATGCATTTTAATATTTGTGTATAAATTAAAAAAAAACATCGACATATCGACAGCTCGATTTTTTTGGAATTTCACATTTAAATTTCTAAAAAAATATTAAAAAATAAACATAAATTTCTTACTTTAAAATTACATATGTATCTCTTAAAGTTCCGAAGTAAATTTAAAACTGAATATTAGAGTCTATTTATTAGCTTTTAAAGTGATCAATTTTTTTTTACTAGTTTGTGGCACTCTCAAGTTCTGTATAAAAATGAAAGCTCATCTCATAAAAATTATAGCAGTAAAAATAAAAGACTATATAAACTGAAAGAAATAATTGGATTAGTGAAACATTTTTTGAAGTGTATTTAAATAAATGGGTCTGGTAAATATTTCAATCTGGCTGTCAGTACTTAGCGTTTTCAAATACAGTCGAACTTCCCTAACTCAAATCACCATTATCCAAAGAAAAGAATTGAGTTATGGAAATATTCGACTTTAGAGTTCTTTTTAGCTCGAGTAAGAGAGATATTCGAGTTATGGAAGTTCAAGTTATCTTGTATTTTTTCATACAACTTTCGTATTTTAGCGATCGATATATTAGGCTATAGTCGTATTGTAAATTAGAGTATTAAATCTAGTTAATAAGCTCGACAAACTGCAACTTTTGTATGCCAATTTATTAATCGGTTGACGAATAATCATTTCTCATCGCGATTTAAATAATATTTTTGTCTCGGGCCAAATGAAATGCAAAGCCTTCTTCTGGCTGAGTAACCACAAGCACAACATCTAATTTATTATTATTAATAACAATAATACGCATATGCATATGCAAAATACTCGACCGCACAATGGTAGGGACGGATGGAGACGGAGAGAGAGAGACAAAGAAAGAGAGAGAGGCAAGCAGGCAAACGGGCCAGGACCAGGACCAGGCAAGAGGACCAATAGCTGTGGCCATAACATCCTTCAGCGCTGCTGACTGCAGTCGAAATCAACGTTTAAAAAGGATTTGCCATGCTAAATATTTTCAAAAGCCTTAAGCTATTCAAAAATTACATCACTCGAGTAAATATGAGAGACTTGAGAGTCGACTTCAACAAGAAATAGAGAGGGAGAACGAGAATAAGGACGAGAACGAGGAGCCACAGCTAACGGAATGAGAAACAGGACAACGGCCTGAAGAGGGCCTGAAGATGCCTCCGAGTGCTGGCAACTGGGCAACTGGGCAGCCGCAGACCCACGATTAATGGCAACGAAGAATGTAATGTAGCGAATATGCGAGTTGCCGTACTGATTTCAAATGTATGTACAACTTGTGCTGTCTGTAATGCTGTATATGTACACTGAAAAAAACACAATCATTATAAAATTCAAGTTTGAAATTCGTGTTTTTAGAAAGGATATTATTGTTAAATTAACATAATAAGCGAATAAAATGAAAACCACTCAGCATTAAAATAATCAAAAAATCCTAAGACATTTGAATTTTAATTAATTAATATATTTGCGGAGATGGAATTTAAATATCAAGTGTTGGCTTGAGAAACTTCTGACATTGCGTTGAATTGATTTTATCCCGGAATTTCCGACTATTTTTTACTGTGTATACAGAAGTGTGTGTGGGTGTGTGCGGGCGGCAAACAAAACAATGGCCCCAAGTTGTTATCCGCCAGCAGAGGCAAAAACAACAAGACACGGCCGCTGCCTCAGCTGCCTCAGCGGGAGCGAGCGGTTCAATGGTCGACCGCTGCTGCCTTCCATGCGCTTGATTTAACCATGCATTGGGCCAGCAGCTGGCCAAGACCGAAACTAAAGCCAGAGATGTTGACGGAGTTTGGGCAGCAGACAGGCGGACGAACGGACAGACGGACACGACGGCAGTGTGCTCTCCTATATGGCGGAAGGAAGTGGAAACTGAAGGAATTGGGGTAAAACTGCGGTCGCCTGGATGCCTGGATGCCCGAGTACGGTCCTCGACATCATCGAGAAATGAAAACAACTCAAGCGAAAATACAATCATATTTTTATTGCCGGCTGGTTGGCTGCATGTCGAGGGCTTCAGCCCCAAACAGATTGAAAGAGACCGATATATCCAAATGTAAAAGCGAGAGCAGGAGGGAGAGAAAGAGAACGAGAGAGAGAAATGGAGTTTGGTCGTCAACCGATTCTCGTTTGCTCGCTCGTTTAGTCGATTATTCTTGGAGGCGTTTTTCTTAATAGTAGCAAGGCAACAAGGAACAAACGACAACAGCAATAACAGTCACTGGCGCCGCCGAGTGAAATGAATTAAAACTGAATCAAAACATCTGGACGCACGGCCATGAGACAACATAAACACAGCAGCAACCGGACAAGGAACCAAAGGGGACACTTGTTTCCTTCATCACCCCCAGCCCCAACCCCCAACCCCCAACTCCCAACCCCCACCCATCAGATACATCTCTACAAAATCGCACTATTTACTTTGAGTGAGGCCGAGAGACGTTGACAATGTGAACAAACTGGAAAACGCTAAAACAAGCAATCATCCTCCTGTCTTGTCCAGTAAAAGCAGAAAGCGGTACACTTTTCAATTATACCCAGAGAAAAAAACACAAAGCAACATTATGAATGGGTGTTTAGTGTTTATGCACGGTATGACATTGCAAAGTTGTAAACTTATCAGACTGTTGATTCAATGATTAATGAACATGCTTCAAATATATTGTGCAACTCGAAGTCTTGTCCTTGCAATCCTTAACCAACTGAACATTAAATATTGTAAACAAACAACCAATTAGTGAGCAGACACCTTGAATTCTTTTGGAGCTACTAATTCCTTGTTTCCCACATTGTCTTAAGCCTTTAAAAATATTGTGTAAGAGTGCGGTGAAGCTTGAATAAGTTATAGTGTCTGAGTTCCTGGAATAACATGCATATTTAGGGATATGTGGAACCCAGATAACTTAACTCGACTGGATAAGAAGGAGAATATTCTTCAGTTATCATTTCTGAATTTTAATATATTTAAAATTACAAAAAGGAGGAAAAACAAAATAAAATGCAAAATAAGGTTAACAAAAAGGAATCATAAATTAGAAAATTTAACTAAGAAAAATATTCTGTGTACAAAAATTAGGAAATTGAAAACAGAAAAATATTCAAGGTAAAACTTCTTAACTTAGCATAAATAGAAAACAGTGTTAGGAAAGGGGTCATAAGACAAAATTACAAAAAAAAATTTTTTACGAAGCGCGTAGTTTTTTATTTAATATTTTTGATTTAAGCATTTTCTAATTTTTGTCATCCAAAATATTTTTTTTCTGATTTTCGTGTTTCACTTTTTAATTGCTTGCTAGTTTGGTTTTTAGTATAATTTTTCGACATTCGTTTAGTGAATCGAGCTAAGATTTAAGAATCTTAGATCTAAGTTATAGACTTAAGTTACTCGAAAGCAAATAAATAGCACTAAGATCTCAAAAGCTATACCCCACTTGAAGGAATCCGATGAAGGATATACTTGACGCTACTCTAACAAAAACTAAGGACTCTACAAATATGCATACAAATAATAAAACTATCATCGCGGCTCGTCGCGCTTCACCAACATCGGCATCTGTTACCTTCATGCCTCCCCACAACCTAATATGCCACAATACAAAGGTGGATCAGGTGGAAAAGGAGGGGAAGGGAAGATAAAAGTAGCATAAAGGATATGCAAGCCAAGCAATTTGCATTTGCACGCCGCAAACGGTGAAGCAAAACTTGAAACACAGCAGACGACAAAGCAGATGACAACAACAGCCACAACAAAATGCTTCAGAAATATGCTAAATTACTAAAAGACAAAAAAAAAAAATATACATACATATATACACACATATACATATATGTAGGGACAGAAACAGGGAGGTGGAAAAGTACTTTCAAGAAGTTGCCGAAAGTCGAGAGCAAGCAGAGACAAAAACCAGTGCCAAGAAATGGCAGAAACACAAGAATAACAAGATGCTAAGAGGGCAAAGGAGAGGGACGGAGAGGAGGAAAGCAGAAGGAAGAAGACAACAGATGGAAGAGCACCACCTGTGCTAGGATGCCGTAACCTAACCATAACCCTTAAGACTTATGCCGCCCAATTGGCAGTACGACGAGGGCAGCTCGTTCTGGCCGTGTCAAGGTAGCAACTAAAGCCAAATAATCAAAGAGGACTCCGAGCTAGCTGGAGTTGAGAGTTAAGAGTTGGGAGTAAAAACCACAAGTTGGAGCATGCTTGTTGTGTATTGTGCTGTTATTGAAAATAGTTTTACAATTTATAGAGTGCAGACTCTGTGGGTAATGGACAAAAGTCCGAGTCCGAGTCCGAGTTCGAGTCAAAGTCCAGCTACAGATTCAGATTCAGATTCAAATGCAGAGAACCGACCCGAGTCAGAGGGCGCATTGCATTTTGCATAACAAAGACAAGCGCGTCCAGTCGTTCAAATTGTCAGTTGAAATGTCAGCTCAAGATGGACCATCCAACAACAACAACCACAGCTACATACATACATACACACAACTAAGAGAAATGGGCGAATTGGTGGAATGTCAGACGTAAATCAAGTAAGCTGCTTTGTCGGCTTACAAAACATTTGCTTACATTTCCACAGCAACAAACAAATCAGTGAGAAATTCGCTCAAAGGTGGAATGATAACCAACGTTGAATTCGGAATTCTGAAATATGTATAAGAATGTGAAATCATCTTCCACTTAATAGCTATGATGGGTTTCTTGGAAAAGTAATCTGATTCGACTGTGTGCTCTTACGTGATGCTTTTCACAATTTCCCTGACTATAGGGCGAGTGCAATTTGTAAAAAAGTTTCTTAGTTTTTCCATTATCCATGCGTTAATGAATATAAAGAAATTGTGACAAACATTTAACGCTAAGTTGGCAGCAGCTTAGGGACAAGTTAGTTGTAAGCTCGCCAAAATATAACGGAAAGAGCTGTGGGAGCCGAAAGAACTTGAAAAGTGTCCACCACTGGGTTAAATTATAATTTTAATAAAAATAAATTTGGAATTAAATAATCAATTACAGGATATTAAAAGGACATTCTGCCAATAACTGCCAGACTCAACAACACAAATTACGTAACATTTTTTTTTTATTTAAAACAGAGCCAAAGCTTGCTCCTGGCTAATTTCATACACTTGGATTGAAGGAGCGGAAAGTTTAATGAAAAATCGTTTTAAGAAATATAATATAACAAATAACATACGCTTGAGTAATCGAATATTTATGATGATAAAATATGAGGAAGGGCAAACCGAAAAGTATACCTAAGCAACCCCATAACTACAACATTGATACACACACACCCCCGCACACACTTCCATTTCGTATGCATTGAAAAGGAACAAGCCCACAACATTGGGAGAAAGAAAGTAAAGTGAAGTAAAGGAGAGGAAAGGAAAGGAAAGGACGGTGAACAGAGTGCGCTTGTCAAAACAAATCCGTAAGAGATTACATTAAAAGGCGCATTTGGACAGCTCAATCGCAAAATAGCGTACACCTATTTCAGAATATGGAGTGTAAGTATGTTTGTTCGTATGTTTCATACATGGAGTGCACGCTGTGCATGCGGAAGTATCCCCAATGGATTTACGAGACGTTACCGCACCCAACTCAAACCCAGCTCATATATGTATATCCTTGAATCCTTGTTTCCTTACCGACTCCGGTGGCGTCGGTCGCGCTTTGTTTTTCTTCATATCTTCTGTTTTTTGCTTTTTTTGTGAAATGATGGAAAGTTCTGTAATTCGGAGTGACAGTAGTTTTCATTATGAATTCATGTAATTTTTTTTTGATTTTGGCAATTTTCTTTTAATTCGATTTTCCAAAACGGGGGCGGAAATGGAGGACGCTTACCATAGACAATATTCGCTTAAGTTACCCGGAAAAAGACGGAAAGAGGGGCAACGGGAAAACATAATTAACTCTAGCTTAATAAAAAGTAAGGAAAAATGCTGCAGCTCATTTATAACTTCATGTTAGAGTCAACTTCTACCTTAATTTTCTTCGAGATAATTGACACGTTATAAAACTCAAATAACATCTTATTTAAATTAGACATAAATCATTTTTAAGTAATCATATTTTGTGCATCTAAATTTGATTCGGAATTGTAATCGTGACTACCACAATGATTGTAAAGCTTGTTGTGAAATAATATGAATATATTTAAATACAGTCTGGCAACTCTTTCAAGCAGCCCTGCCAACTTATTGGTAAGTCGCTGCCAACTTAACGCTGGGTACTGCCATTCTTTAGGCAATTTTTTAAGTTTTTGAGTTTTGGTCTTTGAAACCTAATGAATCTTTTTGATCGCGTTTTGAATAAAAATGTTAAAATTGTTGATTTTTTAGTGCAATGCATTTTTAATAAGTGTGGGCAAAGGAATAGGCTGCGTTGCATTCACTTGGCACTCACGTACTTCTCCACACACACACCCACCTACATATGTATGTGTATCTGTACACATGTAGACAGACAGTGGGGCCAACTCATTTGTGGAGCCAACTATGATATGTAAATATTGGGGTAGCGCCAAGTGGATTTTTCCCATAGGAAAATAACTGAACGCTATGCCACACGGAGGCGCTGATGCGAATGTGAATGTGAATAAAGTGAGAGTTGGAGGAGGGTAGCGGGTTGGTCTTTGGATGGGGGACTCAGTTCCAGTTGTAGTTGTAGTTGGAGCTGTTGCTGGGAAGCTTTGCTGACGCTGAGCAAACTCCACTTTAGCGCTGGCAATGCGATTTACATATTACTAGGAGAGTCTGCTTTGAATAAACTCGCTTGCACGGCCCCAAACACTCGGCTTTATCTACCTCCCTCTCTCGCCCTCTCTTTCTCACTTCAACTAGTTACGCACAGCTGTCTCTGTCACTCGTATTACGTGTGAGTGTGTGTGTTTGTGTGTGCAGTTTTTAAATTTGCAAACATGAGCATGTAAATTTGCAATGAATAAATTAACCAGTATCTGTCCCCCTCTGCCCGCTATCTCTTTCTTACTTACTCCCTGGCGTTTCTTGCGTGTTGCGTGTTTGCGTCGTTACTCAACACTTTCGCTATTTTATTAAAAACAAATTGGCAGCCCTTAAAGTCAATGCCTTAAATGGCAAAGTGCTGAGCACTTTTAATCACTTTTGATTATGCGCGAATTGCCGCCTGTCCTTGGACAACTGAAGAAATCACTCAGCCTCAGGCAAACAGTCTACCAATCTGTTATTTTTTCTGCCTCTCTCTCTCTCTTTCCAACACTTCCCTCTCGCTCACTTTCTTACTGTGGCAAAAAACAATCACGTGGCGCTACATAGATAGACGGCCTGGCAGGCTGACAACAACTCTTTTTTTGCAACATCAACAATAAACGAGAGGCGAGAGAAAGAGGCAGACACAGAAAAAGAGATGGGGAGACAGAGAGAGAGACAGAGAGAGAGAGAGAGAGAGAGAGAGGGTGGGGAAAGAGACACGAGATTCAGATGAAAAAACGTCAACAGCAGCCACGGCGACAGGACAACAGGACGACTTATCCAGAGAATGCTGGATAAACTTCTAGCCTCAGTTGCCGCAATGACAGCACGACGAGCTGATGTCGACGAGCAGGACAACAACATGAAAGAAACAGGACAACAACAACAGCAACAACAACAACAACAATAAAAAGAAAAAGAAAAACAACAAAAATAAAGGAAAACAGTGGAAAAAGAAACGAACACAACGAGCCGAGAAAACTCAATTAAACTTTTGTAATTACAGCTAAAACGGAAGAAGATATTTATCCAGTATAATTGCATTGAAGGCAAATGAAGAGAGAAGTAGAGTAAAAAGCAAAGAGGAGAAAAAACCAAAGACCAAAACCCAAGCGAAAGGAGCGCAAAAGAAAATAAATAAATATAGAATGCCGGTAGACAGCAATAAGCAGCAGACAAAACATTGAGAGGCAATCCCGGCAGCAGGTAAACCTTATCCGTCCTGGCGCCACAAGTGCCACTTGACACATCGGCATTAGCAGAAAGACAGAGAGAGAGACAGATAAAGAGAGAGTGAGAGAAATACAGAAAGAAGAACAGCATTGTCATATAGCCATAAAAAATATGCTCCTTCTCATCCTACACATCTTCCACATCTTCCACATCTTCCACCTCTTTCAACATTCAGCTTTTAGATTTCCTCCTCCAATGCATTGTTTAGCTTTACGCCTGGCTAGTTTCTGGCTTTATAGAATCCAAAACAATGTCTCAAATCAGATGCAACAGATCGCTCGCCACGATGAAAACTCATTTCTAGCTATGCCATGAAAGCAAAGCCAGAAACTCAAAAGAGAAGCCATAATTTATCCTGCGATAAGCAGAAAAGCAACAGCAACGTTCAAACTAAAAAACAAAATGGTGTTCTTTTAGTGTTGTAAAACGGTGACATCTAAAACTGAACACACAGTCGAGACGCGGGACACCAGTATCTTATGACTAAGCTAAAAGTAATTTCAAAGGCAAAAGTGAGTAAATTAATAGTCTTTATAAAAGTTTCTTCTAAAAATGTATAAGTTAGACCAAAACAATCTTGCGTTTACCAACACCGTTACTACAGGATTTAATTATGACTGGCATGAAAGATTCTCAAAGCTCAATCGCGCCAAAAAGGCCTCGACTTCGAAGTCTTGCATACGTTTAAAGCCATTCTTATCGGAAAAGCCAACGGCCATTTGATGGCCAGAGATTGAGTTATTTACAGAGGCCAACTTGAGAGTCTGGATGGCAAGAATGATAGCAGCATCCAAGGAAATTTCGCCAGTATGATTTCTTTCCAGATAGGCATTGCGTACCGCTGCATTACGGCCAATGGCCACAGACTTAACGGGTTGAAAGGAACCGATGCAATTCATCTTATAGAGATGGGCACAATTCTTATGCCAGCCGGCAATTAGTAGTGCAAGACCGAAGGGACGCGCCCTGGAGGACTGCGTAAATCCCTGTAGATTCTTACCGAGGTCTTGCAGTAATACATCCACCGGTATTGCCTGATCTCGGGACACCAAATAACTCGTCGCGATCTTCGTCGCCTGCGTAGTCACCTGTCGAAAGTCAGCTTCAATACCGGAGTAGACCATTCCAATGCTGTCGGATATCTTTGCCATCTTTAATACGGTATTGCTTTCAATTAGGCGATTGCTTAATTTCTTCTCGGTCACAATGACGACTCCATTTGTGGCTATAATACCCACAGATGGTTCGGCTTTGGATGCACACGTTTTGGCGTATTCCACTTGAAGTATATTTCCGGATTTATTGAATGATGTCAGCACTTCGCTGCAAAGTTTTTTACCACGTTCTGTTCCTACCATTTTATCACCACCATGTGCTTTATCACAATCACATTCAATTCTCTCGTCATGGTCATTACACTCCGCTTTTCTACCATCCCCTTCTGTGTCACTTCTCTCTTCTCCAGTATCCATTTTATCGCCTTTTTTTGAATTTGTTTGGAATTTGTTGAATATGAATTGTGTCTTTGATGTAACGTATTTTTTATCTAAATTTCGATGTATTCTCTGTTGATCTTTCTGAGTTTAAATTATTGAGCCTACTATGTATAAGAAAAAAATATATATAATGTATGAATACAACTTTTGAGTAGTTCCAACAAATTTCAAACATATTTTCAGAATAAATATTGGATTACTTGTCCGAAGACACCTTGTTCATAAACTAAACTTCAGTCTCGTAGCTTAATTAGTTCCTGAGATGTGACCCTGAACCACTGCCGAACCGGTTCATAGAACACAAACTGCACACGTTATGTAAATTCAAATTATGATGTGCAATTAGACAAGTGCACTTGATTAGAGCTCACTCTGAAAAGGAACTTTTAGGTTAATCCAACAAGTGTGATTTAAAGTGAGGGCCCTTCATTCCCACAATTGACCCTTGTTTGTGACCTTTTTGGAAGGTGGGAGGAAGAGGGGGAGGGGGGTTGAGATGGATGGTGGCCCGTCAGTTGACGTTTTTGTCGAGGGCGTCGCTCTGTTTGTCTGTTGATGAAGACATTAATTTGATGCAAATCGCGTCAACCGAACACAATCGAAGTGCTAATTGCGCTTCTTTCAATGCTCTCAGCCCTCCACAGTGGGTGCTAACAAAACGTTGGCCAATCAGCTCTCCACCCAACAGTGCTGTAAATGACAGCAACAGTGGCAGTAGTAGCAACATCATCATCATCAGCATCAACATCGTCATCGTTATTATTATTATCAACGTCATGAACGGGGCAGGTGTGGCCAAAGGTACAGCAAGTGGCAGGGGCAAATGCTGCAGTTCTGGTTCACTTCATTATGTATGCGCGACACAGACAATGGGCCACTGATGGACGTGCTGCAATTGCAACAGCCGGGGGCAAGCAGAGGGGCAGCAAGGAGCATCCACATACTATGGGAAAAAAGCTCAAATTTTTGACATAAACACAAATTCTTAGATATTCTAAATTTGAATACTCAAAAAGAAAAATGATTTTTTTAGATTTTTTTGACCTACCCTTAATATGTGAAGCTCGCTTAAAGTCAGCTGATTGAGGGTTGCCATAGCGCGGAAATATCTTTACAACATATTCGTTGAGAAAGGGCCTAAAGACAAGACCAAATCTTTAAATCTTTAGCTTTATAATTAACTTTTAAGTAATTATCACACTTTTTTCTCATAGTCGGTTGGCGAGGGAAGTTGCAGGCCAGATTCAATTAAAAAATAAAAAATAAAAATTAAAAATTCTACATTACTTTAACTAAGATCCATGCCAAATTTCAAGTTCCTAGCTTTATATTTAGAGTTTATGGCAAAATGTTGGGCTTTTTTCCATACTGCAACAGACGTCCCTGTCTACCGCAAACACAGACCAGCCCCTCTCTCTCTCTCTCTCTCTCTGTCACTGTTTCTTTGTCCGTCTCTTCACTTAAAAAACCAAAACCCTTCCCCGAATGTGAATCTGAATCTGAGCTGTGACTTGGAGTAGTCGCCCTCAATGAATAAAATGTTTTGTAAATCTGAAACGCTTGTCTGTGGCATTTGTGCATGCATGCCCCACACACACACACACACGCACACATGCCACACACACACATGCCACATACACATGTGTGTGTGTGTGCTTGTGCAACACCTTGCTGTGGAGTCAAATAGCGTAGCTTGTGGCGTCAGTTTATCTATTTGGCCGCCTGACCAGCTTGTTAAGTTTTCTGTTGCAACAAGCCATCTCCCTCCCTCCCCCCCCTTCCCCTCAGGCAGCTCTCGCCTAACCGCAAATCGAACCCTTAGCTACTGTGAAAATGAATGCCTTCATCTGTTGGATGGGTAACTACTGGAGGCGCTACAGCAGCACCTGTGTCCAGCCGGCAGTTCATCATCAAAAGACGTACTGCCTCGGGTTTTGAGTTTCATCGGAGAGTTGCGTGTGTAGGTGTGTGTGTGTGTGTTTGTGTTTCTGTGTGTGTGTGTGTGTTGGACTCCTTTGCTCCTTTTGCCAAAAGCCATTCGCACGCCTGTAATTTAATGTGGCCATCATGGTCATCTGGCCATGTGGCAATGTGGCAATGTGCCCATAAACGCCCATTTGTGCACTCATTTATCGGGACGGGCCCAGAGCACGGGCAAAACTGCAGATTGGATTTGTTAACGCAATTTTGCGCTTATACAACATTATTTTAATGCAAGTATTCTCCTGGTCCAGCATTAGGCTGGACCTTAATCACACTAAACAGTTGGCCAACAAATCTTAAATTGACAATGACTTATTTGCATTCGAATCGATCTCACATTTATTTCATGCAACGGGAAATTCACTTCAAAAGCGTCCAATAAGTTCCATATTTATCATTTACATACAATCTGAAAAGCTCTCAACAAGCTCTGCATTCCTTTCTACGCATGTCTAGTTCATATTTTGAACTTCAAAAGCTTTTGATCTTGCATATAACATGCAATGGCATCTCCTATAAAGCTCACCATATAATCACAAAGTTTGTTATTAATGTACTTTATACTAAGCTAATAAGCTTAAAATCGAAAAATAAAATAAAAATTGTATTATAGGCTTTTTTAAAAAGTGTAGTAGTGTATCAATTGAAAGCTCACAAACTTTATCTGCAAATAGCTCTACTTTGATAAGCTCTCTTAGAAAATCTTTTTTTTTTTTTATGTAACCAACAAGTTGTTGATCCTCAAACTTTACCAAAAGCTCTCTGAATCGTCTCAAGGAACGGTTGTTTCTATAAAGTTCTCTGTTTTGGTAATTCAGTTCCAGTCTAAATCGTTCTCGCATAATTTATATGCAATATTTTATGCATTCTTATATAATAGATTTAAGTGCACACACATTAAGGACGTTAGGATGCCATTATGGAAGCGCGACTCTATTTCGTTATTTTCATTTTATTTTATATTGTTCACTCTTGTTTTTTTCATTTTGTATCATTTTACAAGCTTTATGCATATGCCGAAGGAAGGAAAGGAAAAACAAAACAAAATGTTGACCCTAAGTGCCAAAAGGACTTTAATGCGTATTCGAATTTAAGAGGCAAACTGTGGCGAAATGTGTTCATAAAGGACCCTCAGCGATTTACGACTTGTATCCGAGTATGCCAGAATAGGATGGGAATGAGAGGGGAAGAGGGTGCTGCAGGGTGGGGTAACTCATTAAGTTCATGTACTGTCTACTGGCGGGCCATCAAAGTCGATTACCTAGAAAATGCGCCAAAATGCCACAATGTCAATCGATTAAGTTGCATGGGCCAAAAGCCGGGAAACAGGCAAGCCAACAGACAAACAGTTTACACAGCACAGAACGAGGCATAGCAGGAGTCAGGAGTCAGCAGTCAGGACCCTACAAGCGATACTATAGCCCTGGACTTTGGACTTTGGACTTTGGCTCATCGGTTCATTGTCAAATTACATTAGCATCCAGTTCGGTCGGAGCGTCTGTGTTTTGACAGCTGCTTTTGCTTATTGACATACGCTTCTTGGTATTCAACTCTACACACCCGAGCACACTCCTACACTTAGAAAAGTTGTTTATATGTTTATAAGAACGTTTCAGTCTTTAATTTTGTCAATTTCGATGAAAATAAGATAAAAATTACAAAATCAAGAAAAATATATATTCAATTCAAACTGTTTCGATCTTTAATAGGAACAAGCTTAATCCTGATCAAAAGATTCGTTAAGTAAGTTTGGAAATCTGGTTCGACCCGCACAAACAAGTTCGTAAAATCCAAAATCAAGATCTTCAATTCTTATGCATATCTTTTTTGCCTTCGCTTGCTTAGAATTCCCAAATGGTTCTTGCTTGTCTGCTATGAGAAGCAGTTTGACAGGAATTGAGAAAGGCAGAATATATATTTTACAGGATTGTAATTCCTATTCTCTTACGACTTGTTTATTTATAATACCCACGCTAATGCTGTTGACATTTTTGTAAGGCGTTGCTCATAATATTATACTTATTACAAACATACATACAGGATAATTCAGGATTATATCAAACACACAGAATTCTGAAAACAATCCTGAAAAGTGTTTGACTTATCTTAATATTAAGAATTTCAAGACCGCTCTTAAGTTTAGAATTTCGTTCATGGATCAAGAAATTTAAGGATCATTGAATTTTTGATACGCATAATTTTTTATTCAAGTTCGCCCATGTTTGTTTTTTCTCTCAGTGTACACACTCACCCGAACACACTCCTACACACACACACACATACGTAGACAGTATACACGCACATGTAATCACAATGCAATGTTATGGTCAGAGCTATGACAGCTCCAGTAGAGTACTTAGCCATGTTCCTTTTACAGCCACGCCTATAACACTCACACACACATGCATTCCCACTTTCTTTCTCTCTCTCCCTCTCTCCCTCTCCCTCCCTCCCTCTCTGTCTCTCTGTCTTCTCTACTCATTGCTTGGCCTCATAAACGGCATGTTTAGGAGCCAATGAGCTGCGTTTTTATGGCACATGGAGTGTGTGTCAAAGTTAATTTTCGGCACAGTCTTTATGAAGTGTATACACACACACTCATACACACTGTTGTGTGTGTGTCTAGGCAGCTGTTGAGTGAGAATGCTTGCGGCATTATGACAATGTGCCACACTGACAACACTAACTGTTATCCAAGTTTCTTTACTAATTGCAAACTCGATCTAAAATTTAAGTGGTTACAAGCGCAACTTTCAAATAGCTTTCAATAAAAGTTAAACATTACTAATTGTAAGTTTGATTTTTTAGGCAAATTCGACATTAATTGCTTTTTTTATGGAAGAGTGTGGAGATTCTCAATACTAAATAATTTTGGAATATTAACTATAATAGGCTAAAAGATTTGTAGACAAGTTTTAGCAGCTCATATAAACATTAGATTTTCAGTCTCTCAGTATAATATTCGAGGGATTATCTTTCCTATGGATTTTTAATGGCACCCTCACTTGAATATATCCGAATTAAACATAAAATCCGTTGTTGCTGCCAACAATTTGTCAGCTTTAGATTCTATTCTTTGTTATAAGCTTAAGCTCCATAAACTTTAAGGGTTATATGTATGAACAAATCTGCTTTTGTCTATTTTCCAAAATTCAAATTGCTGCTCATTAAAATATTTTTAGAAGTTTTCTTTTAAAACAACTAAATAATAAATAGATATTATAATTATACCATTAGTTTAAACCAGGGATGCCCAGTGCCTATGCACACAGAGCACATTTGTTTTTGTGTTACACATAGGATATGGAAAGTGCGTGAGAATACACACTGGTAAGCTTCTGGTGCACATTGCAAATTACACAAACAAATTTTGCACATTACGCTTTCGGTTAACTTTCGTCGCTGGCAAAACAAGAACAAATTTTTCACTCTCCGCTTTCCGTCGACCTTCGTTGCTGGCAAAACAAAAACAATTGCATTGCATCGTTTTGCTTTTTCTAATCCGAATGTATTTTGTTGTTGTCTTATCGTTTGGTGTACACCGAAAAGAAAGAAGTTTACTTCGTTGTGAAACGTGTGATGCGTGTGTTTATTTTTGAAGTAACATGATCCTATTTTTTTCTGTGTACACATTAAAATAAAAAATTATTTTCGTTTCATGTGTGCGAGCGCACTTTTTTATTTGTATTGGTGCGTGCACATCCATAAGGCAGCTTTGGGCATCCCTGGTTTAAACCAATAAATAATCTAAATTTTTTGTTTTTAATTTTAAACTGAAAAGATTTTAATCGTTTTCCTGGTCAACTGCAACTTTTGTTTAGAGTAAATTCCTAGTAAAATTACAAAAAAATCAGATATTTTTTAATTATTAGAAGAGGAAAAAAACGTGCTGAATTTACTTTATAGAGATTTATCGTTAAATTTCCAAATGGAATTGTAAGATCTCAATTGAATCTTTTTCTAAAAGTCTCATTTACTTCATATTATCTAAGTATTAAATAACATTTCATATCATACTAAGTTTGAATTTGTAAAGCATCTTCTCAACTTTAATTAACTCTCAAATTGTGCGCAAGTTACGAAGCAAATTTTGATGCTTTTGCTAAACTGAACTAACTTTATCATAATCCTTGCAAGAGCTTGTTGCATATTTGAGTAGTGGAATAGAGGGAAGAGGTAAGTTGGGAGCAACTAGGAGTACAGGCAATCCTATAAGTAGTTGAATACATATTGGGAGAAGTGAACGGTTGCAGCCATTAAATGTTGCCGGGGTCAAAAGAAGCCGCATAAAACGAGCCACAAAAAGTGAGGGAGGGAAACGGGCAACCCGATTTCTGACGTGGTTGGACAATGTTCTGAACCTGTTGTTACAGTTATTTCAATTGTTATGCGCCCGTGTCACCAGCGTCAGTGCGAAGTTTTGTTGAACGAACTCACGTTTGTGCTGCGTTCCAATAATAAAAATCACTTTTATTGCTCAATATATTCTAATTACGGTAATTCTCCACATAAACGTAACAAACTTGACTAATTTCCAAAGGCCTGGCCGGGACACGACACAACAGGACAGGACAGGACTTTTTCCTGACCACGAAAACTATCGCAGCAGGGAGCTTCCCCCTGTGGTTCCTGTTTTCCCCTTTCCGTGGTGTTAATTCATGGAGTGCGCTTCCTTGATAAAGTGTAATTATTCTATGAATATCGAAAAAGTGTGTACCTTGTGGTTAGGTAAGGAAAAGGGCAAAGACGAAGTATAAAGTGGGCGAGGGTGGCAAGGCTGAAAAGGCTGGAAAGGGTGGCAACTTCAACAACGACAAATGGCAACCCGTAAGGCACGAACTCAACTAACGGTCTATGTGATTTTATGGTAATTTGATTGTAATGAAAACTAATAGCAATTGATTGTACGACGTGTACAAATGTCCAGACTCGAGACTCGAGACTGGACAGGCAACTCGGTGACTTGAGAATGACTTCGACCCTTTCGGCAAATATGTATGTATGCATATACATACTTATATACAACTCGTACCTTGTGCACTACCTTAGCCATTGTCTTAACTTGTCTTGTTCTGTGCTGTTTGAATTCGTTACCCTTCCGCATTTCGCCCCCATCGATGACTTCGTGTCGTCGCTGGGTTCCTTAGCATTCAGCAAAAGTTCTTGACCCTCAACATCATAAGCTCACTGAATGTTGCCATAACAACAACAACAACAACAGCAGCAACAACTATCACATCATCAACAAGAACAACAATCGTAACAACAAATGGAGTATGTCGATGTCTCCGTAAACATCCAACTGACACCTGATAATGGGTATAGATAGTTTTATCAGTCAAGCAGATAAAAATGTTTTCCTCTCAATATTCCTAATTTCTCTTCTTTTGTTTTTAGCGATACATATACAGGAAATCAGAATCTTTGTCAATCTAGAAAAAAATATTTTTAAGACAAAGACCAAACTTTTGACGACGCGTCGTTTGGATTCTCAAAAAATTGGGCTCAGCTTAGAAAGCTTAAAAACATTATTTAAGCCATATATCAACAAATTACTCGTTTCAATTGCAATTAACTGGACAGAAGATCCAAATGGGTCTTTTACCCGCTTTAAATATATTTCTTAAGGGATCCGAATCGTAACTTATTAATTGTTTAAGCTTTTATGCTAAAATTTGGTTCGTGAGATCTTCAATTTGTCTTTGTCAATTCGCATAACGTCATTATAAACTAATTTTAGCTAATAAAAATGTATGTAGAATAAATTTGTTAGATAAAACTAGATTTATTTAAAGATATATTATTACTACAAAATTTAATATTAACATTTATAAATGTTGATCTACTATATTAATCTGCATTAACTTTCAATAGTCATTCATACATTTGCATTCTACATACCTACAGTGACTCCCAACAAATACTACCTAACTAAGCGGTTGTCTTAGAGTCCAGTTGAAAAGCTGCAGATGAATTATCATCCACGAGTCGATTTCATAACCACTCGTGATGATAACCACATAGCCACTAACAAAGAGCAAGTCATTGTTGAGTGTGTCGAGATTGCTTGACTGTCAGATACCCTGTATAAACTTATGTATCGGACGGCATATCAGCTGTAGTTCCCTAGATTTTCTGCTTCTCTTTTTCTACTTGTTACTTTATGATAAAAATTCGTATTACAGGTTATATTATATTAGGAGAAAATTTCGATTTGTAGCGTTGGAGTAATTTTCTTGAGCGTGTTAAGAGCGTAGTTTACTTTCTTCTGTTAAACTTAAATTTAGTACGGGGTATATCATGACAAGTGCAACCTGGAACAATTTTTGTAAAATGCAGATCGCTTGATATAGCAATAAAAATATTAAATATTAAAATATTTTAAATGATTGTCTTATTTTCAACTTGAACTCGCTACAGGTAAAACATACCGCACTTGATCAATTTGCTTAGTACAGGGTATTTTGTACTGATTGCAGCTGGTTTGAAAGTGTCGAGAAATGCAGCTAGTGCATCATCTACAAGGATATCTGGCAAGTGCATTAGTTAGTTGAATGAACAACAACAACAACAAGAGCTATACAAGGAAAGCGACGCCAAAATCCGAGTTCATTGCGAGTTGCATGCAACGTTTTGGGTCAAGCAGCTGGTCGAAGTCCATTCAGTTCCCAGATGCAGAAAGAGAGAGCCCAAAAGATGGCTACATGCCGCATGCCACATGCAACATGCAACAGACAAGAGACAGTACATATAGAAATGTATACAGATACATACAATATACTTAGAAACTTACTTAGTTATAAGATCAACGCACGCGACTATCTGTTATGTGTTGCAAGTTGCAAAAGGAAGCAAGGGTTGAGGGAGAGGAAGGCATCTTAAAGACATTGCTCTTTAAGGGTCAACAGTGGAGATGAAGTTGCCCCCCAGACGACGATGCTGCATGCAAATTGGAAAGCAACAACAAAACTCAAAAGCAAAACTCGTCCTTCAACGCGAAGAGTGTGAGGAAAAGTTGAAACATTTTTGCTTGATTAAGTTTCGAGATGAATATCAATATACAATACAGAATACAATATACAATATATAAGCATATAAAATACATACATACGTATATATAAGGATAGAAGATATAAGATACAAGATACAAGTGTGGCAATATGTGCGAGCATTTTCATTATTGTCTGGGGCCAAACTGATTTATGCCATTCAATTGGCTTTTCAGGCAGACAAACTGCCCGGGAAATGAGGCCAATGAATCAGTGTGGCCAATTTGGAATACAAATGCCAGCAAAAACCTTCCATCGCTTTCCTTCCCTTTCCTGCCCTTCTTCGAGACAGAACTTTACAGGCAAACACAGAAAATAAAAGTTAAATGATAAAGTTTTCCCCTATCCAAACCATTGAGTTGGCCTTGACTTAGAACCGAATTCTTTGCATAAGAAGAACTTATCGCAGGATATACATATACATGTATGTATATAAAACTTATTTTATATTTAGTTTTATTAGCTGTCATTGTCCGTAGTCTTTTTCCGCTTTGGTCAGCGTCGATTTTAGCTGCATATTGAAATTTATTTCAATTTATTTAATATCTTGCTCTTGGGTATGGCTTTTGATTGACTCTACTAGTGACATAAAATCTATATATTTATTATTGTATGTAATAAGTAAAAGTTCCAAGCGGAATGCCATTTTGATTATGTTGAGGCATCTTATCTTTTTTTTCAACTAAACTAGTTACGATAAAATACGATAAACTGTAAATTTTTCATGAGAACCAATTTTATTAGCTCAATACATAGATATTAAAAAAAATTATAAAGGTAAAGTATTTGAAAATCACTTTCTCGAAAATTGAGTTGTCGATTTTTTTAATTTACTTTTATATCAGTAGCCTCTATCTAGATCGATTATTGCAGGAAGAACTCGGGAAGAAAATCAAATTCAATTTGAATATTTTATAGTTTGTAAAAAATGTATAAATAATCCAAATGGATTTTTGTAAACGTTTGTTGTTCCTTATTTCAATAGCTGCCTCCACATGATGATGTTTCACTCAGCTGCAATCAACAAAGCCTTCGTCCTCTTCCTCCTCCTCCTCGTCCTCTTCCTCCTCCTCGTCCTCTTCCTCTTCCTCCTCCTCGTCCTCTTCTTCCTCCTCTTCCTCTTCTTGCTCCTCTTCTTGCTCCTCTTCCTCCTCCCCTTCCTCCTTGTCTTCGTCTTCCTCTTCGACTTCCTCCTCCTCCCCCTCCTCTTCTTCCTCCTCTTCCTCCTCCTCCTCTTCCTCCCCTTCCTCCTCCTCCTCTTCCTCCTCCTCCTCCTCCTCTTCCTCCTCTTCCTCCTCCTCCTCCTCCTCTTCCTCCTCCTCCTCCTCTTCCGCCTCTTCTTCCGCCTCCTCTTCCGCCTCCTCTTCCTCCTCCTCCTTATTTTCCTCCTCCTCTTCCTCGTCTTCCTCCTCCTCATCTTCAAGAAGAGGAAGAAGAGGCTCTTCTTCCTCCTCCAATTCCTCCTCCTCTTCCACGTCCTCTTCCCCTTCAGACCCATCCTCTGTCGTATCATCGGGAATTTCCAGAGTGATGGTTTGATATTGCAACGGCATCGGTGGCGAGATCACCCAGGCTGCAGTCGCATATCTCAGAGTCCAAACCATGGCGTTGCTGGTATAAAGATCAGGATTGTCCCGATAGAGAGCAGCCAACAACTCATCACAGGGATCATCGGCATTCGGTTCTCGCATCAGGTTACAAACGGCATGGAGAATTGTTGAGACTGTGACGAGGGCAGTCCATTTGGTGGTCAAGAGATCCCAGCAGATGTAGCCATCGGAATCGATATTACAATGATAGATTTTCGTTAGAAAATTCACGCGGGGCGGTATATATGGATAGTACTTGCTGAACTTCAGTCTCAGCCGGAATACGCCTAGAGAATAGGGCGTGTAGCTCTCACCGTGAATGAACACCTCCCATTCCATCAGATCTCCGGCGACGGGCCAGACACTGCAATTGGTCGGCTGCACTCGCCATAGTTCACTGAGCTCCTTTCTTAAACGTCTTTCGGCCATCTCACTCTCTCCTCACCCTCTGCCTCTCGCTTCCTCTTGCTCTGTCTCTTGCTCTGCGGCAATTTATCAATTATCCAAACACTGTTGATATTCCCAGTCGACAGTCGCCAGTCGCCAATCCGTCACTTTGTTTTCAATTGGTTCTCCAGAGAGCACGTAAATAAACAATACCGATTTGAATTAGTTATTATTCTTTTTTAAGTTTGCAACTTGAACAAATTATTTATATTAACATCTTTCTGTTAATTTCATCAGATTTTTCCTGATTAGATGATGTGTTCCTTTTTATTTGACAATCAAAGTCAAAAATCGAGTTTTCAATTTTTCGATGTCCTTTTTCAACACTAAGGAAAAGTATGGAAAATAGTGATGCAAATTTTCATGAAAATCAATTGATCAATAACTCTTTTGAGTTCACATTATTTATTTATTATATATATTATTATTAATATAATTATATCAACAAGGGTTTTCCTTCTGTTCCAGATGTTTAAAGTGTATAAAAAAGTTATTTTTGTGCTAAGATTTTTTTATATTAGATATTTTTATATTCTATAAAATACACATATTTAGATAGATAAATTAATTATTCCCGCTTTTAAAGTTTTATTCGTTTCGTAAACTGGTTTCGAAAATGAACAACCTGAATCGATTAAGAAAATACAACTTGAAGCAAGTCAATCGATAACAAATAACAGCCATTGCAATCGAAACGTTCAACAGTCGTTGAGGTTTTTGAACTGAGACTCAACAGTTTACGATAAAACGGCAAGTGGAACAGTTGGCAAAGCGGAAACTCGAGCATGGGCAATCATTTGGGACGCGACGGGTGTACTCGACTGCAAGATGAGGATGCCGATGCTGGCAAGGTGATAATGCACCGACCGTCGTTCAATCGGGTGGCGCCTGTACAGTGGTTCGCCGACATTGACGATTATTTCGAGGAGTCCCACATCAGCAGCGATGCGGCCAAATGCGAAGTGCTCATCGATGAATTGGATTGGGAAATCATTCAGCTAATCGACTACGTCCAGCTCTGCAGCACTCTTAGTTCCTCTTCCGACCAACGTTATGAGACCCTTAAGGGAATCGTATTACACACACTATACTCAAATCAAATTTAAATGTAAAGAAAGGTTCAAGAAATTTCCTAACTCACAGATCGTGTGTTTAGCTTATTTTTATTAGAATAAAGCATCTTCCTCCCTCCATCCATTCATCTATCTTATGCCCAGCTTCTCTCTGTTTGTCTCTCATTCTTTTTTGCACTCTTGACTTGTTCAAAATTATTTAAAAATACACAACGAAATATTTAGAGAATTGCGAGGACGCGTGCCTAAAAAAGCTGCAAAAGCTTAATACGGTTACTTTTTTCAAAAAACGACTAGAAGTTACTCTTTACAATTAAATGACCTTTATGTCTATCAAGTGATTCTAATAAAGATTTTGAAGAATTTACAAATTTTAAATGCAGTGTATTATTTCAGAGACATCTAAAAATGAACTCAACAAATCAATATCATAAATACTGTAATAATTTTATAAATATTTTTGCTCAATTATTATTATTTGTATGAATTCAGAGCTCGTTTTTAACTTTCATAAACTATCCTAAGCTAGTTTTTAATTAAAGGTTATTATATTAATTAAGTGTATTATTAAAAATATATGTTAAACTAAAGATTTTAGAGAAACGCTTTTCACATAATTGACTGTTGGAAATATGTTACCTTTATGAAAAAGTTTTGTAATATTATTTCATAAGAGAGATACATAAATTAAATGTATAATAAAATTACTAATTTTTTACCAAAAAAAAAAAAAAAAAAAAAATAAGAAAACGATGTATCAAATTATATAGTGTATGCGTATACCTGGACATATTATGAGGCCAAAAGCTTTGAGAAATATCTGTCAATTTCTCTCTTACTCTCTCTCTCTCACTCCGATTCGTTCCTTCTTTCTTCGCGCTCTCTCAATAATAGCTTTGGCTGTATTTGAATGCTTTAAGAAACGTTTATAATAACAGATTAATGTAAAGAGCATATGATATTTGCCTTAAAACTCATCATAATGTATTAATGGGAGAATATAGATGCTCTGAGAGAAAGAGAGACAGCAAAAGAGAGAGCGCCTTACAGATACACACAGTTGGCCAGAGATAGACGTACTGAGTGTTGGGTATATATCGCTTTCAGATACGGATTCAGTGCGCTCCCGTTTGCGAACGCCTTTGCCGTGAGATCGCAGCAGCCAAAACAGAGCGGAAGATTTCCACAGTTGCTTTCTTTATTTGTTCTCGTTTCTCGTTTGCCTGCATTTGCATATTTTTTCCAATTCGTTTTTCCCATAATTTTTCAACAATTTGTATAATTTTCATATTCTTATTCTGTGTGTCTGTTCGTTCGTTCGTTCGTCTCGTTTCGTTCTCCGTTCGTTCTTCGTTCTTGTTTGTTTGGCGTGATTTTCGACGTTGAAGAAGAAAAAAACCTACATATGTGAAATATAGAGAAAAAAAAGTCAAAATATGCTCAACAACAAAACATGACACATACTAAGTGACATTTGTTGTACAACATGTCGTATGCGTGCTGCACTCAAAAGTGAAAGTTTCAATCCGAATTTTTTTCGCATTTTTTTTTCTTCAAATACAACGACACATAAAGTAAGCAAAAGTGAAAGTGTTAAAAGTGAAGTATATTTGGAAACTAACTACAGTACGCATATGACGTCACAAATTCACACACCACACACACACGTAAAGATCTGTCTATATGGAGGCTATGGTAGATACAGATTTAAATGAGTGGCAGAGCCACAACAGCCGCACAATCATCCAGTCAATTTGCGCTGTGTTTTGCGGGGCATTAAAACAAAAGCATTTCACTACGAGATATTTATTGTTGTGTCTTCGCTTGTGTGTGTGCGTGTGTATGTGTGTGTGTGTACATCAATGTGGAATGTGTTTATAGTAGCCGCTGCCGCCTGCCATCGAAGTTGCCGCCACACTCCTCTTTCCCCACCTGCCTCCTTTTTATTATAATACTCAAATCTCAAGTCACATGGCCTGGTATCAGTCTCGTTGCGATCAGTTCATTATTATATCAAAGCACCCATCAATATGTCTCATATGGACTGTTTGATACATTCCAGCAATGCGAGGAAGAAGCGATAATATTCTTAAAAAAAATGTATAGACTTCGTAAACGCCTTTCGCTGCATCCAGCAAAATGTATCCAAACGATTGAATTGAATATCGCCCAGATATGCAGCTAACTCAGCTCTGTTTGTAGAAGATGATAAAGAAATTTATGGATTGTTTTCAATTTTTAGCTCAGCTCACAATTGAATATTTTTTTAAACCTCGCAAACATCATTGTCGCATCTGAATGTTTCCATTTTGAGATGAAAAACAATTAAATAAAATCTATAGTTATAGCAAATTTTCAATTAATAAACTGTAGAACTAAATATGAAAATGTGTGCTATGTGGGTTAATGAATATTCTAAAGTAACCTAAATACTTATCTGAAACCAAGCTTATAATTTGTATATAATGTGAGAAAATATTTTCTAAAAAAGAAAAGATTAGTTATGATTAGGATTTTGTTTCTTATTTATCTTAAGAATACTTGTATAAAGTAGGATAAGGTATCTTAAAAATCTAGTAAAATTGCCAAGATGGTTTCCAGAAATATTGAATAAGCCTCTTAGCTTTACTTGAAATTAAATATGCTTACCAGCAAATAATCTTAATAAATTCAAAGATCAATTGGTTGTTTTTTAATAGGTGTATTTTTTTTCTTTAAGATATTTTTAAGAAGGACACAATAATAACTAAACATCAGGAAAACAAAGACATAAAGTTTGAATATGAGCTAAAAATAATATTTTTTAATAGTTCTAACTAGAATAATAAAGGTCTTTTTACGCGATTTGATACATTAAGAGTCTGTTAAAATATTATGAGAATAAAATAAGCCATTTCTGTCCCTATAATTCCATAAGAATCTTTTGAATTGCTTTAAGATATCGAAGGTAAATAACCCGATAGGGGGATGACTTTTAGAATATTTACAGTTAACAGTCACAAGTCCTTGGCCTTTATAAGGGCAATAAACATATGAAAAGGAAAACTAAAGAAATACACTTTTTGTAATTTTTGTTGTTTTTGCATTTTGTTAAGGCCGCAAGTTGTTTGTATTTTGATTTTGATTTTGCAACAATTTTTTTCCCCTCTCTCTTTTTTTTTAATCATATCCGGCAATCAATTGGCACGCAATCTCGCACAATTCGCCACTTAATTCTATTTATAATAACATTAACAAAGACAACAACAACAAGAGCAATAGGAATTAAAACAACAAGAGAATTCACAACAAATTTGAAATGAATCGGGAACTTATTTTTGGTGGCACGTCAAAGGCAAAGAAATCATATTTTTAAACGCCGATGCGTCGACTCACGGCCCCAAAAATGCGACTGGTGGATTCCCTACACAAATACCATAACAATCACAACAACAAGTGGGTGTATGAGTGTTCGAGTGTGTGTATGGGTGTGTGTTGGTGTGGGTGTAAGTGTTTGTGTATGCGAATGCCCTTCAGGCTAAAGCGTATTGTAAAAATAAATAGAAAATTGAAGCAAAAACAAAAGTGCCGTCAAATATCGCAATTCAAATTGGTTTGATTTTGTTGTTCGTTCAATTTCTTTGGTTTTCTTTGCTTTATTTTTGCAGTTTCTTAAATGAACTTCATCAGAAATCGGACGGGCAGCAACATTTAATCAGAAACAGAAAAACATAAACATTGAGTATACTCATTTGATATAACCAAATACTCAATTGTTTATAAGAACTTTAGAATCTTCCCTTAATAGAATTAATATCTATCCGTCTATCTGTCGATCAATGAATTAATCAACTTTCAATTAAGCTTATCAATCAAATCCACGTGTCATCAGATGATCAATTAGCATAAGTATTATTCACATTTTTATAAATACTTCTCATCAATCATTAATATCTTAAATTTACCGTCAGCGCCGGACTTTGAGTTTTCTTTGGAATTTTCACGTATATTATACGTGACAAAGTGCCCTTTGAATGCTTTCTGTCTAAAGGCCATTCCTAAATTTTCTATGTATAATCTTACTTATTTTTGCTGCCTTGAGTGAGGCACGTTCGACGTGATGTTTTTGATCTACTTGTACTCAAAACATATCCTATTGACTGCAACAAGTTTCATGATAGACTCAACAATTTAACGTTTATATTTGCAATTCGCAAATTTTCTTTTGTCTAACATGTATTTTACAAACGTATGGATTTAATTTATGCAGTTCATAATTGCCGTCGAATTATTCAATTATTCCCGCGCAGTTTAATCATATCTGTGCTATTATCGTGAAATGCATGCCATAAACGTTCTTAATATTGTTTTGACGAAAAATTAAAGTTGAATTTCCGAAGCATATGCTAAAACCTTAATACAGTAAACAATAAATGATAATAAAATCAATAATAAAATCAATCTTCAATTTTATATTAATTACTTTGCTAAGGATATAATAATGTTTTCTTTCTATAATATTGTTGAACATATATTTTTTGGAAATTTTGTGGAACATTACATTTTATTATTTCAAATATAAGCTAAAAATCATGCTTTGATTTATTTTGATGACCATCCTAAAACTATAACTTATAGCTAAAATAAAACCATGTTTTATAGATATCCACTTTAGAAAAAACTTTAGAAAATTTTTACATTTATTTATCCTTGATGTAAATTGATCAACCGGATCAAAGTATCATATACTTAAGGAGACCATTTAAGTATATTAAATCTTCAACAATACGAAAATAGCTCTTTCTTCTCGCTTCTTACTTAATTTATTCAGTTGATATGTGTATATGCCAAGATATGATCTTCAGGCATATAAAGTAGAGATACTGCATAAAAGAATAAATATGCATGCGGATTTCATTATAATGAAAGATGAAAAGAATATAAATCATAAACGAATTGAGTATATTATATTTTTTCTTGTAGGGTATTTAAGCTTCTTTGTTGTTCTCATTTTCAGATTTTCAGATGTGTCCATCAACAAGGCTTTAAACACGCTTACAGCCGAACAGAGAAAATGCCAACACGGCAACGGCAACAGCAACAATAATAAAATACAGCTGACTAAAATGCAAAGTGAACTGTTTATTTAATATAAATATAAGAAATCGCCTCGTTTTCGCCTTTCGTATCATTAAACAGCCGAACAACACAAAGCAGAAGCAGCAGCGGCAACAGCAAAAGCAAAGGCCCCTTTCCCCCATTCTACGCTTTGGAGCGGAGGTATCGCAATCGGAATTGAGATCGGGGCGAAAATAATATTACGGGGCCGCACTCGTGGCACGTAGCTGTATTTCCACTTACAGTTTCCAAGGCGCACGTTGGCCACAATAACGGCACGCAAATCGTGTAGAGGATTTGGCGCGTCGTTGACGCGGAAGCGGACGCCAAGATGATGTTCACCCGCGCCCAAGTGCGCAAGCAGAAGGCAAGCAGTTCCAGCAGCAGCCAGAGACCACGAAGCTCCGGCGGATCCTCACGTCATGATGTAAGTCTAATTGCAATCGAAACTCGACAGAAATAATCTTAGCTTATCTCTACATAGAAAATAAAATCATGCTAAAATTCAAGTTTAAAATTTTTGATTTTAGCATGTATTTTTCAAGTTTGTATTTAGAATATTATTTTTTAATTAAAACAATAACTAAGCATTAAAATAATAAAAAAAAAGCCTAAAAAAGCCTTATCTTCAATTTGTAGGCGCTCAATGTAATGTTTTGCCCAAATTTTATACTTTGAATTAAACCTTTAAATTCACAGAGTAAGATATGTC
Organism: Drosophila recens; assembly: GCA_037043495.1. Classification (NCBI taxonomy): domain Eukaryota; kingdom Metazoa; phylum Arthropoda; class Insecta; order Diptera; family Drosophilidae; genus Drosophila; species Drosophila recens. Next base: position 46,910 of record JBAMBJ010004569.1, read on the forward strand.
GTATATCTACCTGTAGTTAGGAAGTCACTTCCATTTCTATTCAAATTTTCAAGTCTTTTCTAAGGGAACCTGCATACCAAATATCCTGGCTTTAACTTTTAAAAATTTCCTGTTTAGTAAGATAATTTTTTACATAGATAAATCAGTCAGCATATTACATAAGCTTTCAGCACTTTCAAAATAGTTACCCTTTGTTTGCATTTAATGACTGTAGGGTATAATAATGTTGTTGCTTTAATAGTCTTAATTGCGTTGTATATTTATATAAAAGCACACAACAAAACAAAATTTATAAACTGTAAATTTAATTGGGTTTCCCATTAGAAAATTCTTTGTGTAGAAAGTGAAAATTGGAGCACTTCTGTTTGTTATTTTTTATACAAACCTACTTTTAATTGTTTCGGTTTTTACAATAAAAATACGAACAGTTGGGGATGTAATTAAAAAAGAATCAAAAGAAATATCTGACTAAATTGTTATTTAAGCAAAATTACAAAATTATGATAATGAAATTGTGGGAATAAATGATATTCTTATCAATTTAAATGTATGTGTATTTCGTTAGTGCTGAAAGAATAAAAGTATTGAGTGATAAGACAGTTTGCTAGAAGTTCTAAAGTTCCAAATTGGACACATAACTTGTGTTAAAATTTATTTTATTTATTCCCTTTACGATTGTTTCAACAGGTGCGCTATAAGCAGAGTTCCTCCAGCAGCAGCGGCGCTGGCAGCGGGATTAGCGGTTCCAGTGCTGCCGGTGCGCGCCGTGATCGTGAACGTGAACGGGAACGTGACTGTGATGATCACTACAACAGTCACTATCATTATGGCAAGCAGCATTCCTTTGAGCTACCACGCCAGCACTCCAAGGAGGAATCCTACACTCGTGACAGGGACAGGGACAGAGAAAGAGACAGAGATAGAGACAGAGAGCGAGAGCGAGAGCGAGAGGGTGTCGGTGGTGCTGGTGGTGGCAGTGGTGCAGGTGGCAGTGGTGGCGGAGCTGGTGCTTATGTCGATAGACGCACACGACCGCGCAGCATTACCAATCGACGTGGTGCCATTAAGCATCAAAAGTGAGTGTCCAGTGGCAGCCCCCGCAGTGCTACCAGATCCATTTTCAAATACGCTTTTTCATCTTTCAGAACCCACGACATCAATGGACATCGCTTTGTGGCCAAGTTCTTTCGCCAGCCCACATTCTGTGCCTTTTGCAACCTATTTCTCTGGGGCTTTGGCAAACAGGGCTACCAGTGCATAAGTGAGTAAGGTGGCAGCACTGCTAATCGCATATCCAACTAACTGTTTCCTTTAACCCACAGTTTGTCAGACAGTCGTGCACAAGAAATGCCATGAGAAGCTGCTGGGGAAATGCTCCGGCTCAGTTTTCAATTCAGCCAGCACAATTGTAAGTGCCGCATGTTGCATGCCCCATTTTAAAAGGGTTGTCGATAAAAAATATTTATGTATCGATAGAGATTTTTGTTTTTGTGCCGAACTATTTTTTTTCTGTCGATAATATCTAACAGTTTATTACGTTCGCTACTATTTTATTTTTCTTCGTGAAACAACCTTTTTAACGGTGCTACATTTAATTGAAGTGTAAATTTGTCTAGCTTAAAGTCGCACCCAGATATTTGTACTATTGACAACCTCAATTTTGTGGTCAAAAATATTAAGTACAGTTGAACTTCCCTAACTCGAATCACCATTATCCAAAGAAAAGGCTCGAGCTATGGTGATATTAAATTTATAGAGTTCCTTTTCTTAAGTTTATTAATTTTACTGCCACTCATTTAGCTCGATTAAAGAGAAATTCGAGTTATTGAAGTTCAAGTTATGACAGTTCAACTGTATTTACAAAAAAAACCTTTTTATATCCAAAAATATCATCAGCCTTAAGCAAAGTACGCCGCTCTAGCCAAAAATATATTTGCAAGGCCAAAACTCCATATAAAAAAAGGGTTGCAAACATGCTCGAAATTATTTTGTAAGGCCATTTCTAAACCTATGTACGCTGTACCTAAATATGGGCAGCTCAGAATATTTTCCGGCGTTTTACAACACTGTTTGGTAAACAGATGGCATCTTTTTTTTACCTTTCAAAACATCGATTGAATCAGTGTTTCGACTATTTGAAATCTTTTTGAACAGAAATGGCGACCAACAAGCAGCAAAAAAAGAGCCAAATTGAGATCTTGGAACACAAAGAGCGAATTAGACTTATTGAAGAGGTGCAACAGAGGTCAATATTGTGAGATTTGACTGAAAAAAAAACATTTTGATGGGATTTTCATAATTAATAGTTTTTAATTTAATAATTAGGGTATTAGTCGCTGCTACTTCTCTTATCCTGTCCATTTTGTCAATTTTTTGTTTATTTTGGTGCTTAATGTTATTTATTTGTTTGTTGTGCACAGCTGACGAACAGTGTGACCACAGCAGCATAAGACCAACAATCTCTCAAATTTTTAGTGATACTACTGTGGGCAAAAAGTACCGGGAATTTTAAATTTAAAAAATTTTGGGATTCCAATCGGAAAAAATGTTTGTACTTTTAGGTTGGCACTACTATCGTTAACATCTGTGCAAAATTATACGTTAAAATATTCATTAGTGTTTAAGTTACGATTAGTTTTGTTACGACGCCAAATGTGCATTTGGCGATTTTTGTGCCAAAAAACGGTCAATTTCATCGAAAAAAGCTCCGCGTGGAAGTGTGTGAAACAATGTTTTCTGACTATCAGGATATTATAAAACGCATTATTACGGGCGATGAGACTTGGATCTACGCTTACGACATGGAAACTACCGATCAATCGAGCGAATATCGGCAAAAGGTGGGCCGAGACCGAAAAAATCGCGTCAAATTCGCTCAAAAATCAAGGTCATGTTGACAGTTTTTTTGGATTATCGTGTTGTAGTTCATTATGAATTCCTTCCGACCGACCAAACTGTTAACAAGGAATATTTTTTGAGCGATATGCGTCGTTTGCGCGAAGCTATGCGTAAAAAGAGGCCAGAACTATGGGCTGACAACTCATGGTTCTTGCAACATGATAATGCGCCCTCTCATACTGCCCCTGTTCTATGTGTTCTAACTCGACCAAAATTGTCTCGCAGCTACTTTTTTCGCCTGATTTATCTTTGTGTGACTTCTGGCTATTTTCTAAGCTCAAAAGACCTCTCCGAGGACATCGCTTCGGGTCGATTGAGGAGATTCAATCAAAATCGCCAAATGCACATTTGGCGTCGTACAAAACTAATCGTAACTTATTCACTAATGAATATTTTAACGCATAATTTTGCACAGATGTTAATGATAGTAGTGCCAACCTAAAAGTACAAACATTTTTTCCAATTGGAATCCCAACATTTTTTAAATTTAAAATTCCCGGTACTTTTTGCCCACAGTAGTATATGGTATTATTCTGTCACACTGAAGTTTGTAAGGCCGGACTTCAAAACATCAAACATTTCGAGCGTCCAAAATGTTTTCAGCTAGAGCGTACTACGCCTTACATCAAACTACCTGATTTCCAATTCTTATCTATCTATTGCAGCTGCTACGCGAACGCTTTAAGATCGACATGCCACATCGCTTTAAGCCACACACCTTCATGTCACCCACGTTTTGTGATCATTGTGGTTCCCTGATGGGCGGATTCTTTATACAGGGTCTTAAGTGTGAGGGTGAGTCCAAAATTTCAATTTCTTCCTCTTTAAACTACCTGTTTCATGAGCTTTTTCTGCTTTGACGATTTATTTGGTGTGCGTTTCTGAAGCTTTCGCCAGGTGGCGCAATGCGTAAAAGCTATAGAAAAGCTTTCGTCTTAGTAGCGACAGTAACCCAAAGTTTGCGGAGCTTTTAGCTGGGAAATGTCGCCAAGCTTAAAGTAACGGTCATCTAAAAGCTGGGAAAATATAACTGTTCAGCTGGGAAAAAATATATATTTGATGGCTCAAGCTAAAAAGTTGTAACTGAAAAAAGTAAAACTATTTGCCGAATATCAAAATAAAATAATACGGCTTTGCATCGGAAATTCAGAAAGTTATTAGTAACATAACCTTAGCAATCTATAAGTACATATATGTAATACAGTATATCCAAATAAGTTAGAAAATCTTTTCTTTTCACAATACGAGAAGGAATTCGATAATTGTACTGTTTACTGATCTAATTTTAAGAATAACTTTTAGAATTGTTTATGTGTATAATTAATTGAATTGCCAAACTTTAAGTTAGGAACAACTTTTTATACTTAGGAACAAATTCCCAACAAACCCCTTGCTCTTTTCGGCAAATTAAAGACAATTAGTGAATTCTTGCTGACTTATGTAGTAATTCTTGTTTACAGATAGTAATATCTTATAATTTTTTTGAACAATACCCAATTTATGCCGTTCTTACCTCAAACACAAACGTAACAGTCCGAAAACTGTTTATTCCCTGACAAAAATAACAATTCTGAAAGAGCTTTTCTGCATTGTCTGCAAACTCCTTCAATCTATTTAAAATTTCATTACCCTTAAAAAATAGCAATTTTGGTTCAATTTAACCTTAACAAAATGTAAAGTTTTTGATTATATTGTGAATCTCTTATCACTCATTCATCCGTCAATCAGCTTTGCCATGTGAATAAATGTACACTGCCAGCTGGTGATTAAATTTGTTGTATTTTCGTATTGATATTCGCATTTTAAATGCCGTAATTTGTTCTGGGGGCTGACAGCCTTGTGCATTTTTTGTGTATACCTTTTGGTAAATGTCTTCCTGTTGTTACAATTTCAAGCACATTTATTTTAATCGCTCTGAATCTGAATGCAAATGACATGTTTTTGCGGCAGCGCACGTAAATGCATTCATACATTCAGATATATTCATGTGCATACTCTATACCCTTTTGAATTAAATAATGTTGGAAAATGGATAGTCTAAAGTAATGCCATAATATAGAGCCATCTCTCCTGTATTTAGTCTGTGGATTCTATTATAATGACATGTTTGTTTCATATAAGAGTGATTATTAAATGCTGACAGCCATAAAAATTCTGCATTTTATATCTGTTTTCATAGTCAACATTTAAGAACTCGTTAACATAGATTAAGCTTATCTCAACTTAAGCTCAATCGCACGTTTCTCTTTCCTCATTCCCTTTCTCTCTCTCTGTCTCCTCATTGGACGCTCTCTCTACTTTTGCCAACTGTCGAAAAAAACAGCTGGTCACATTTAACACTAGAAATGAGTACAATATATGTTGGCAGCAATTAAAATTGCACAAAAGATAATAATAAATTTTGCAGGTTATAAAAAAAATGCAGATTTATATTTATTACACGTTTTATTTTTGTGTCGCACCGAAATGAGCGCAGCCCCCGTTGAAATCAACTCGTAATATTTATGTACATTTGTATCTGAGAGTATTTACATACATATATGTTTGTACACATTTATTTTGTCGTTAAACGAAAATGCAGAAATATCAAATGAAGTAGAATATGATAGTTTGCCTAGACAATACCCTGTATTGATGTTAAGGTTAAAGATGGTTGAGTAAAAGTAAGTATAAAGAATAGTTATAGAAAATATGAATAAAACCTATGTCAAAAAATTCGAAATATTCTAAATTTGATAGAAAAATCTTGAATCTAAGTATGTTAAAAAACTTTAGGCTCTGACCGGTGATCAATGTTGCATATGTTAATTTAACTTTACAAATAATGTGGAATAAGGTTTGACCTTGAGTTTAATTTTGAAAATCTTTTTTTCCCTCCAAGGAGGAAATTTTCCGAAAACTGCGAAACAAAGACCATATGTCTTTGAAAATAATTTTATCGAAATGAAATAACTGCAATTTGAGGACAGTATATTCCGAAATTGGAATTCATTTAGCCAATTAGATTATTCAGTCATAAACATCATCTTTATTAGATCGTAAAAACTTTTCTTTCACATCTAAGAAAAAGAACAAAAGATAGAAACGATTTACAACTGTCGTTTGATTGAGTGAGCACAGCGCTCATAAAGCATGGCGGAAATACTCGTAATGCTTGAACCCAATTAAGTCCGAATCGAATATATACGTACATAAATATCTAAAATATAAGTATATCTATTATATAGCAGAGATTCATGTCGACAGTCGGGACAAGCTGTATTAGAAATCAATTTATTGCGCGTTTGCCAACAAGCAGCGGGCCAAACAAGACACCAAAATAACAGACAAATATCATTCAATGAGTGTGTGCACGGGTATGCATGACTTGCAAGTACCCTGTAGAAGACCGGACACTTTAGAAAAGATTTCAAACTTGAGTTGTTTGGGTTGTTAATAATCGTATCCGTATTTAAAATTAAAGCACGCACGATTTGAAAATACCCCGTAAGATATTTGCCACCAGTAAAATGGCTCAAATGTGAGTTGGGAGAGTTGTTCGATTTAGAGAACATATCATAAACATGTCTTTTATATACGATATTAAGAAAAAAGACGAAATAGAAGTTTCACCGACAATCTAATACCCTATACTCAGTTAAAACCATTTTGGTATCAAAACCAAAACCCTGGAAGGACATTGTTTGGCGTTTCTACGACTTCTTTAGAAGTTTGTGAAGTCTTTATTTTCAAGTAAAAGACTAGAAAAAAGTGAAATTGTCTTTTTCTAAAAATATATAAGACAAATAATGAAAAAATGTTATTATTATTAATTAAAATAATAACAATAATGAAAAAATAACATTTTTTAAAATTAAACTTAACTTAAACTTAATAAAAAAAAAAGACTTAAATAATTAGGTTAATAAAAAGACATTTTGTACATGGAGAAGACGCGTTTTCCAGCTTTAGACTACACCAAATGATTTTAATTTGAGCTTATAAGACCTTTAAATTGTTAAGGCAACGAAAAGTTCATGTTTTCAAAAAGAATGTTGCAAGTTTTTTTTGTCCTATCTATATCTGTAAATGTATCTGTATCTTACGGATGCAGCTTTACAAGCAGAAGATGACATGAACGGAATGCAGGCAAAGAGCAGAGATACGAAAATTGCGAAAATACGAAAATACCCCGCAAAATGCGACAAGCACGCAAAACGGTAAAAATAATGGAAAGTCGGCCTGGCTATAAATCGCAAAGATTAAGTACTCTGAGGTCTGATGTTGATGCAATAAATGAATGCAATTTCTACTCGTGCAACTACTACTACATGTTGCAGTTCTATTTCTAGTTGTTTGGCGCTTTCACCGACTACCCCCCGCCCTCTCCCCTCCCCTTATTTGCTCTAACCGTGCATCTCCTCCCATCGTCCGTCCCTCGTCTGTTGCCGGCTATAAATGCATTTTGCGGAACCGAAAAGCGTCACCGTCTCTCCGTCGCGTCGCTGTCAGCGGCGTGTGGCATTTTTTTCCCTCTTTTTTCTGCATTTGTTATTTCCCCCATTTTTTTTTTTTTTTTTTGAGGGGTTGAGGATAGGAGGAAATTTGCAAAACTTTTTCTAGCAGGTGTACGAATCGATCAGCTTCCAAATTGAGCATTATTTAGCATAATTAGAGACTTTAGTTGTACCTTTCGAAAATATTATAAAAACATTTCATTTTGAAATGCAACAATTTAAATCCAAATTTATGTCTTGGCACTGCACAAAAAGAAAACAAATAGGAAATTATGAAAATTATGGGCATCTGTTAAGTTTTTTCTAAGTCTCAGTTCTCATCTGCCAAATTTGTGTCAAAATATTTTCTTTATTGCTAAAGAAAAACATAATATATTTCGGATAGATTGTGAGAAACAGCAACCAGATAATGGCAGATGTGAGTTGTTGTATAGTAAATATTTTAATGAAACATTTACGGTCTTTCAAAATTAGAGTATAGACTTAATTGCCTGGGGTAACAAAGGATCAACAGAACTTATAGCACACCATATGTGCATACATATATAGTTATAAATTGACCGGTCTTAGAGGGTATCGGTAGATGTGTAGACTCTATCCTTACAACCAGTAGACATTGGAACAGCATTTTTTCTTAATCTAGTCACAAAGCGATTTATCTGTGATTTAAAGTTTTTGAAACTAATTCTTTACACAATTCTCATAATCTTATGCTGCTTAGCTTAAATGCAGCAATGATTTATGTAAAATTCTTCACTCTTTTAAACATAATCTTAGCATTTTCCAAATCATTTGTTTCTTGCCTTAAGTAATCCTCATTTATATAAATTTTTTTTTTAATTTTCTTAAATTTATTAAAGTTTTTCTCAAAATCTTGTAATCTAAGATTAATAGAATTGCCTATTGCTTTATGTTTACTTTTCTGAAGTTCTTCCCCAATTTTTTCTACTTCTCTCAACTCTAAAATAGTTAAAGTTTTTTTAACAGAATCATTTGATATTTTAAAATGTTGTGCTGAAACAAAAAAAAAAACGTTAGCATACGATTATGAATTTGACAGAATTTCAGATCGTTGCTCTTTTCACATTTCTCAATAGTTTGCTTTCATAATATGCGCGCGCTCTCTCGTTCTCTCTCTCTCTCGCTTACTTTGTCATTCTCTTGCGTTCTCTCTCTCTCTCTCTCTCTTGTTTTGTCTGTCTGTCAGCTGCTTTAGCTTTTACTTTCGCTGTGCAAAAACAAAGCAAGAAAATTGTGAAAATGATTTCAAAACTCAATTTTGATGTTTTTTCGAAATTCGAAAACACACAGAAAATGTTCTCGCGCTCGTCGTGTGTAGACATTTTATACTTATGACTGTGTTTGTTGTGTGTGTTGTGAGTGTGTGTGCTGAGTGTATGTGTGTTGTGTGTTGAGTGTTGAGTGTGTGGCATATTTCGAAATCGGCAGACAGCAGATATAGCAATTTGACTGAGAGCGCCAATTCGAAAGACCAGGCAATATCTGTTGTTGGTCTGGTCTGGTCTGGGCCTGTTGCTTGGCCTTCTCAACACACACACGTACACACACTGACAACAGCAACAACAACTACAGCAACAGCAACAACAAACACAGCAGCAACATCTACAACAACAACAACAACAATACAGTATCAAAGTTAGGCCCCAGTCTCATCAACAGCATCTAGAGGTCTCTCTTCTTATGCTAGTGTGTGTGCCTTGGTTGTGTGTGTGTGTGTGTGTGAGTGTGTATAAATGTGAGTGTGTATGGCGAACAGGAACAGCTCCAATGCTTAAACATTTTTCGCGCTGTCTTTCACATTTCAGTAGTTTCCGTTAATGCGTTCGGCTCGTTGAAAATTGTGCCCGTGCCCTGTGTATTTCAATTTTTGGATATTCAATTTGATTTTGAATTCAACTATCGATTCAATTACATCAACTAAACATATTTTGACTGTTACGTGCCGGCTGAGAGTCTAAACAAAAAAGAAACCTTTTATTTTCCATCGGTTTTTTAATTTTTTTAATTTTATTTGTGGAACCAAGTTCCCAAATGCGTGGAAGTCGTGAAAAATCGCCAGTCAGGTTAGCAACGTCAACGACAACGACGACGACGACGAAGACTCGTGAGCTTACGTCATACAAATTGATATACTAGATGGAAACATAGTCTATTTCTATATGCCGCATGTGGTCCAAAAGCTAATATACTAAATATTTATGTGTCCGAGACATTTTTAAGAAAACCGCAAAGTCTTGAAATTCGATTTTTTTAATCAATTGTAAAACCACAAGCCAATTTTGATTAAACTTTAATCACAACAAAGCTCAGTTTGTTAAACAAAGCTCGGTTTCAATAATCAATATTCAATATAAATGCAATATACGCATTTTCGTTAAAGTCTAAAACTTCAATTCGGACTCAGCCTAAACTAAGCTTTTTCAGATTGTATGCTTAAATTTCTTTGATTAACTTAGTTCTTGTTGCAAACCAATCTTGCTAAAAATTGAGAAGTTAAAATTAAACTTTACTTTCAATTAAAATATAAATTTATGCTTAAATCCGTTTTTCAACCTTCAATCCAAAGCAATCTGACTGCAATCAATAAGTGGTTTAAATTTATATTGTTAGTAAAATGCTTAAATTCTTTTGCACAATTTTCATTAACATTGGATTTCAATCATTTCAATCAGTGATAAAAACATGTATTATATATATATGAATCTCGCTGATTTAGCAATAAATTAAATAATAGCAAACGTCTTCAAAAATCTCACATTCAATTTCATTGAAATTCCGGCTTTAGTTGCGTTCAAACAAATCTGAATTATCGTCAAGCTCTGTTTCAATATCTGCTTAGATCTTCTTCCATCCTGGGCAATCAATGTTCATTTTGGCAATTAGTTGCGGTTAATTTATTGACGTATTTGTATTGAATCGTCATGTTCAATTTGAATTACAAATTCGTATTGAATACACCATTAGCCCTTCAATCAATGGCAATTAAATTCTATTTGGCGATAATTAATGTTGCCGTTTTGCTATTTTTCTCAGTTGTTGCCAACATTATGACAGCTAAATTTTTTGAAATCTAAAAATATAGATGTAGTCTATATATGTATATATATATATATTTATATGTATCTATATCTATATAGATGTATATTCATGCAAGCGTTAAGCTGTGAACAACTCAAAGCCGTAGAATAAATATATCCCAAGATATTGTGAATTCAAGCAAAAATCTGATTGAAATGTTAAGAAAACTAAAAAACAGAATCAATAAAGCATATTTCCCAATTTCGCTAATTTAAACAGAATGTTTTTTTTTACATTTTTTTTTAATCTTGTTTCGTTTCAAGTAAATATAAATTAAACAAATAATCTGATTGAAACTGGCAATTTTCTAAACTAAGTAAATATATCCCTGAAAGATCAAGGCATATAGCTATAGACTAGCTGTTTCCATAGTTTTTTAACAGCAAAGACGACAGTAAACAATCAATAAATATATATTATAATAAACTAAAGAAAACTTACTAAAAGAAAGTTAAATTGTGCAAGTTTTGTTAAATTTTTGTTGAGTGACAAAAGAGAAAGACATCGTCTGTGAAAATGCCGCTCTATTCGGACTCGAGTAATTATTATTATAGCGGCGGGAGCAGTCAGCTCTATTCGCCGTATTATAGTTCCGGCCTGAGTCTGCCCAGCGCTGCGCCGAGCAGCTATACGTCCAGCTACAATCGGTCCTATCCGGGCAGCTATATGGTGCCGTTGCTGCCCTCCACGCGAACACCGAGCTACAGCAGCAGCACGATCGGCATCGGCATTGGCAGCAGCAGCTCGGGCTTGTCCTCCAGATATCAGCCCAAATTGACGACGATTACGGAGACTTCGACGTTGACGGGTCGTCACAGCGGACACAGCAGCTTGATGCCATTGACGCGCATTCAGTCGCCCAAGTACAGCTCCGTGCCCAGCTACGGCAGCAGCAGCAGCGGAAATAGCAGCAGCAGAAGCAGCAACAGCAGCAGCAGCAGTCGATATATTCCAGCAAGGCCTATAGCGATAAATACGGCGGATATAGATGTCAGCTCGGCGAGATATCGACGTTCTAACGAGCCATCAGTGGAGCGCAAAAGGGAGCCATCAATAGCCAAGGAGGAGGAGGAAACACAGCAGCAACAACAGCAGCAACAACAGCAGGAACAACATCAGGAACAACAGCAACAACAGCAACCAAGACGCTCCACCATAAAAAGGAATCGTGCTGTGGTGCGTCTGTCCACCATAAGACGACGCAGCAGGGAACGCGTCGATGGCAAACAGCAACAATCACAACAACAGCAACAATCACAACAGCAACAATCACAACAGCAGCAACAACAAGAGGAGCATCAGTTTCGGGATTTGCCACCAGCAGCAGAGCCAAGTTTGAGTTGGCGTCAAAAGTTGGCCGATGAATTGGCGGCATTTCCCTCAACGAGCAATAAAAAGTCACCCGGCGAATTGTTGCGCGAACGTTTCTACATACACGATGAGAAGCAACAGCTGGCGGAACTGCGACAGCAGCAGCAGCAGCAGTTGCAGCAGCGACAGCAACAAGAGTCGAAAGTGCAGTCAACTCAGCAGCAACAAGAAGAAAAAGGCAAGGAACAAGAGGAGGAGCAACCTGAAGACGAAGACTTGATCGAGGAGACAACTGAGCAAGTCCAGGAGTCCATTCGACGGCTGAGTCTGGTGCAGTGCCCCACATTTCATGACATCTGCGAGGACATTTCCTCTGATAAGATCGATGATGATTTGAATGCGGGCGAATTGCGGCGTCGCGCCTCGATCATCCAGGAGCAGGAGCAGGAGCTGCTCAACAAGCTGCAGAAATCGAACTCGGGCAGCTTTCAACTGATTCACTTGGAGCGACGCAGCAGCCACGACAGCACCACAGCGGATGAGCAATCCTCGGCGACGGTGGCCGTCAAGCAGCCGAAACGAAAGAGCAAAAAGTTGCGGCACAAAATTACCGCAATTGTGGAGGTGGAAAATGCGGTGGCCAACGAGCAACAACAACAACAACATATGCCCAGTGTGCTGGAGTTGAATGAGGAAGCTACTCCGGTGCCGGCAGCTTCGGCTGTGAGCAGTCCCAAGCCCAAGTTCACGGTGAATGTGGAGACGGTGGAGGAGCATCAGCAGATACACAAGATATTCAAGTTGCCCAAGAAAAAGCTGGCACCGAAGGTGGACCAAGTGCTGCCCGAGGGCTTTATGAAGGCGCAGCCCAAGGCCAAGACATCGCCGCTCAAGAAGGCTAGTAAAGAAAAGGAGCAGCAACAACAGGAGCAGCAACAGTTGCAGGAACAACAGCAGCAGCAGCAGCAGTTGCAGCAAGCCCAGCAGAAACAGCAGCAGGAACTGCAGAAAAAGCAGCAGCAGAAAGATCAAGAATTGCAGGAGAAACAGCTAAAAGAGCAGCAATTGCAGGAGACACAGCAGCAACAACAGTTGCTGGAAAATGAGAAAAAGAAGCAACAGGAGCTGAAGAAAATACAAAAAAAAGAGCAAGAGCAACAGCTGCAGGAAAAACAGCAACAGCTGCAGGAAAAACGGCAACAGTTGCAGGAGAAACAGCAACAGTTGCAGAAGAGACAGCAACAGTTGCAGGAGAAACGACAGCAACAAGTGGAGCAACCGGAGCAACATGTGAGCGTGGCACAGATTTTCACCTTTGACGAGGCGGCAATTCAACAGAATCAGGCCACAGACACGCCCCTGATCACGCCCCTGGTCACGCCCCTGGTCACGCCCACGCCCGCGCACACTGCGGTAAAAACAGAAGGTGTGGCTACGCCCAAACCCATAAGGAAGGCAGTGCAAAAGTCAGAGAGTGGCGAAGATTTCTGGTCACAGATTGGATCGCGAGAGACGCTCTACATGAGCAATCGGAAGAAAGCGCTCAGTGAGCGGCAACTGGAGACGACCACGGAGGGGGTAGAATTGTCGCCTAAAGAAGAAGCAGCAGCAACACCCACGCCCACCTCAACAGCGGCAACAACGCCCACGCTAAAGTCAGCAATTCAAATTGAACTCAAGCAGCCAACAGCAACAGCAACAGTAATAACAACACCCAAGACAACAACGACAAAATCAGCAGCAATCTCAGTCAAAACTGACTCTGGCATACCGACAATAACTTCACCCAAATCCACGCCAGCAACACCCAAGACGACAGCAACTATACAGACCTCCACAGCAGTAGTATCAACGAAATCCGAGCCAACAACACCCATTGCAACCACAGCAGCTGCAGCAACAGCAGCTACTTCGCCCAAATCCACGCCAGCAACACCCAAGTTAGCGATCGCAGGCAAAACTAAAGCAACAACGTCCAAGCCAACAGCAGCAATCTCAGCCAAATCGGAGGCTTCCACACCAGCAACAGCCAAGTTAACAGCAACAGCTACAGTTAAAACTGAGCCAGCAGCCACCATAAGTTCCCCCAAATCCACGCCAGCAACACCCAAGCTAACAGCAACAACTCCACTAACAACAACAGCAACTTCACCAAAAAGCACACCAGCAACACAAAAGACAGCAGCTGCCTTAACAACAACAGCAACAGCATTAAAAACTACAGCAACAACTGTTGCCAAGCCAACACTAGCAAAGACAGCAGCAACAGTTGCTGTGACAGCAACAAACGAACAGTCTGGCAACGCTGCAAACACAACTGTAGTCATGACAACCGCATCAACAACAACAGCAATTGCACAAACAGCAACAGCAACAGACAAATCAAAGCTGTTCGAAACGACATCGACGACAACAACAATAGCGAAAACTACGGCAGCAGCAACAACGACGGCAGCGCCAAAAATAAATACCGGGCAAACAGCCAAGTCACCTGAACAACAACAGGCAACGGCAGCAACGAAAATAAATAAAGCAACGCATAATAATGAGCGACAACAACAGCAGCAGCAGCAGCAACCACCAAACAACGCAGCAGCAGCAACAGAAAAAACAGCGGCAGCAACATTCAAACAACAAACGGAAACTAAAACGAAATTGACGGAAACTGTTGAGCCAAAGTCAAAGGTGCAATCACCGAAAACGACAAAGCCAAAAACAGCGACGCCAGCAGCAGCAGCCAAGAAGAAAGTCGCAGCAGCAGCAACAGCAACAACAGCGGCAGCAACAACTCCGACTATAACAACAATAACAACATTGTCAGACAGCAATGTGACCCCAATCAATGCCGATCAATTTATATCGCTGGCCCCCACAAAGGCGGCCATTGCAGCAGCCACAAATGCGTCATCGCCGGCAACTGCAATAGCAACTGCAACGACAGCAGCGACTGCAGCGACAACGCCTACAAAAGCAACAATAATAACAACAATAGCAGCAACAGGCGACGAGCTACGAACTGTTGCCACTGCTGCTGCTGCCACGGCAGCGACTGCTGCTGCTGCTGCGGCGGACGGCGACAACAACAGCTGCGGCGAAGGCGTCGGCAATAATTTATCAAAGTTTGCAACAGTATCGAATTTGGCACAGTGTCTGCGAGACGTTGACGCCGAGCTAGAGGACTATATACCCTCGTCGGCGGAAAATAGCGACGACGACGACGACGATAGCGACAGTTTTGGCGATTCCTCCAGCGCGAACGGTTCTTTGGCAAATCTCAGCGCCAGCATGAAGAAGAAACAGCGCAAGGAGAAGAAGAAACTAAAGCAGGCGAAGGAGCCAGCTCGTTTTGATCCACAGAAGAAAATCAAAATCGATACGACGAGCAAATGTTATGTGAAAGAGGAGGCGCCACGTTATCCACTGGTTGCCACGCCGCGTCCCCTGTGGAAGCGTGAGAAGATCGTGTACTCGGATGAGAATACGGACGATGAGAGCAGCTCCGAGGGCAGCAGCGAGGCGACTGGCGGCTCTTTGGACGAGGATAGCGAGGATGATGATAGCGATGCTTGCACCAGCAACAGCTCCGGTTCCGAGGAGTTTGACGACGAGACACATGGCGGGGGAGCTGCAAGTAAACAGTCACATGTTGCTGCTACCACCAGCAACAGCAACAACAACAACAACAACTTGGCGCCAGCAACAAGTCAAGTATCCACTTTATCCGCTTCCGTTTCCGTTTCCGCCTCGGCCTCCACCTCAGTGTCCGCGTCGAGTTCACCCTCGATTATTCGCATGAGCACGTGCAGCAATGATTCCGGCTTTGAAGGCGGCACAGCACCTTCCAGTCCCAAAAAGATGTTGGGTAAGCAGAACGAGCAATTGCAAATGCAAATACATACATATATATCGAGGCTGCAAGCCGGTTCGAGTGAAACCGAACCCATAAAATCATTTAAGCCACGAACCGAACAAAAAATCCTGCTCTATTAAGCGAACCTTTACCAAAATTTCGATGGCCTGCAGCCTTGGTACATAACATATGTATGTATGTTCACACTTCAAATCAGACAGACTTTTAGACGAACAATCAGACATATTCACTGACTGTCCACCTGTTGTCTGGTGGTTCTCTCAGTGGCTCGCTGTTGGTCATTTGTGTGAGTGGGGCACGTGTCGATCCCAATCCCCAACCGCCAAGTCTCAGTCCCATTCGCATTTACAGCCATCCAAAATTCTCTTAAGCATTCCGTTCATTTTTGTTGATAGATATTGAAATTTGCTTTCATTTTCAATAGCCAAACACACACACACACACAGAGTGTATTTATGTGTATGCGGCATGCGAAATATTTAGTTGAAAGACAAAAACAAATAAACACGCTATAAATCTCGATAGGCGAATAATACAAATGCCTTTTATATGGCCACATTATATTTTACATATAGTATAAGCTACAAACAAATAATAACAAATACGTACAATTTGTTATTCTATTCTTTATATTTTTAATTTTTTTCACACAAATGTAATCATGCACACAATTTCAGGAAGCTGTCAAATAAAACTTTAAACTTCTCATTAACTTCGCTCTTAGTTTTTCCATTGAATTTCGTTGTTTCCTATCTCAAATTGTACACAAAAGGTGTGATAAGAAATTTCGATATTAAATGTTATTGTGACGCTTTTACTGTTAGTGCTACTGTTAATGTTAGCTTTAAAATTGGCAAAGATCTAGAATTATATAGAAAACAATTGTAAATTGTTAAAGAAATCTTGCCTTGATTATATTTTATTTATTGCTTTAAAATAAGCTCCTCTGTTTCTTTTTTCTTATTATAATTTTCATCGGCTGTGTTTTCCTGTTCTGTTTTTCTTCGAAGAGTTTCTAGCGTCAGAGTTTTCCTAGTCATGTCTCTTTTTAAAGTGATTCTATCGGTTTTGTTTCTTTGTTCTGTTTTGCATATGGCTGTTTTCAACAACAACGTTTTCTGTTCTGAAAATCTTAGATCTTTTCGAAGAAAAGTCTTAAAAGATGCTTCCGCAGAAGAATCTCTCTTTGGGAAGTTTTCATCAACTGTTGCTTTGTGTTTTAAGAGTGTTTTTATAAATCTAAAATTTCGTGAAAGTAAATCCCTTCATTAATTGTTTTCTATTCTATATTTATAGGGCTAAAAAAATAATAAAATTAAATCAGGAAGAGATGTTTTAATTTCCAATATCATTATCTGCTAATCTTTAATGAATTACCCTCATCGGAGTACAGGGTATCTGCCAGTCGCGTTCTTCTAGCCAATCCATTTTTTTCTAAAATGAAAGAAAACAGTAAGCAAATTAAACTGTTGTAAAATTAAACTGAATGGACAAATATAAACATAAAATCGTATAAAATAGCTAAATTACAGTAAAGTATCTGAAAGATACATAAAGATCTATTAATTGCATAGTGCATCAGATCACTGAGCGTGTTTACATAATTTCTAAGCCATTTTGGGCATTTACTTGTTAATTTGCTCCGAGTCAAACAAAACGATGGGAATGTGCCAGCAAAATGTGGAAGCGAAGAGCGAATGCAGATACAAATACATTTGAAGATACAAGTTTGGGGAAGGGAACTGAGGGACGGACAATTTGGCATTTTACTTTTAGCAAATTGTATACAAAATTGTTTAGGTCATCGTCGTTGTCGTTTGTCTTGTCGTCGTTTTTACTCTCTGTCTATGTCTTTGTCTCCTTTCTCCTTTCGCCTTTTGTCAATTCCCTTTTGGTCTCTCATCTTTTGTTTTGTCTGCATTTTTTTTACTCAAGAGAATTCAACTTCTCGTGTACGGCATATAATTTCTTTGTTTTTTTCTGACTTTGTCTAAGAAAAAAGCAATTGAAATACACAAGAAATTCAATGGCTTGCATTATATATTTTAATCACATTTGCAGTTTTTCAACGAAAATTTACTATTTCGAGCTAAGATTAATATAAAACAAATTTAGTACTTTTCTCTTTATGACTTTTAAATGTAGAAAATTCACTGAAAGCAAAAGTTATAATGAAATTTCAAATCGCTTTTGCAATGAAATCAATGCAAAAAATGTAAACAAATCTATGCAAAAATCTTTGAAAATTATATACACATATGTTTAATAGATCTAACTATAGATATATATCTATATATATAAGTGTATATAGTCAGATATACTTAGGTAGATAACGAAAGTGTGAAAATAATTTAAATGGGTTTCTTATATTTGACTGTGATTGTTTTTAGTTTAGTCAGCAATTGAGAAAGGCATCTGAGAATTTTTTCTCTTTTTAAATATATGCTTTTAAATATATCTTTTTTCAGATTGATAAAAGTGAGAGTCAACTCAGGGAGAGAGTTAGAATTCGGATCAGGTTTATAATATCTTTAAGTTCAAAATTTCGTCTGCTTTTCAACTATAAACCATACATGGGTATCAGAGTAAACAATACTGATTTGCCATTATATTAATCCATCATATATTGTATGTTCAAGCGTATGCCTCTTAATATTTGTCAGTCGCACTTTAATATCAGCTGGCAATATCATCTGGAATCAGATTTAAGACGTTAAAGTATACAACATTCGTATCCAAGTAAACAATTGTTCTCTTTTGTTATAATTCAAAGTATACATTAAATGGGCATTTGATATTTAAACACACATATAAGCCAAGTCTAAGGTTACGCACTTTGTTTGATTGTTTTTATTTTGCATCGTCCCAAACTGCGTATGCGCGATATTTGTATTGAGTTAGTAAATGCTTTATCGAGTCTTGGCGAATACACTCGCATGAATGCTCGTATGTTTCGTGTTGATTGCGTGCACATAAATATTTGCGATAAATATTTGTTGTTTATTAAATTTCCATTAAATGACGCCTTTTGGACCATTGAGATCCTGCCAAAATAGAACCCACAATAACAGGGCCAAAACGGATGTGCGTTTGCTCTGAATGTGTGTGAGTGTGGGAGTGTGTTTTAGTGTGAGTCTGTGTGTGTGAGTGTGTGTGTGTTGTGTGGGAGTCTACGTGTGTGAATGTTTACATTGATTGCCTTTAAGTGAGATAGTCTTCGGATTTTTATTGATTTCGATTGGTTCTTCTCCAGCTTAAAATACCCTTTAGTCAAATAAATTGTTAACTAAAGATATCAACCAATTATTAATACTAACAAAAATAAAATAAAAAATACCTGATGAACATAATATCCATCTGTCAGAGCTAGATCCATCAAATTTGACTTGTTAAAATAAGAAATGCATATAATTTATTTCTAATTTTATTATTACAAATCCATGTTTAAACTTATTTCTTGATTTAACAAATAACCCAATTTTTGCGGTACTTATTTTGTAAATTTTATTATAGTCATTTAATAAGCAAGTATCTTTCTCTGAATAAGTATTTCCAATATTACAGAGTATCTTCAAGTCTCTTCAACATTTTTCTGCACTTTTGTTTGCGTTTAGCGGTTTTTTAATTGTTTTTCCATGCGTCTTTTTGCTCGTTGTACAATATTTAAATGCAAAATGCTGAAAATTGGGTAGAAAATAGCATTTGAGGGGCAGGTGGAATAAAAGAAGGGGATAATTTTCCAGAAACGTGCAACCAATAAATCGCTTTTGCCGCAAAAACAACATTATAATAATGTCTGTATCTGTATTCATATACATATATTATATTGTGCATGGTCACAATTCATAATCATATTAATAACGATTTGTTTTAATTAATCTCAACATTTGCTCTCGCCGTGCTGCCAACAACAACACCAAAAACAACAACAACAACACATACAAAAATATATACAACATTCGTACAACAGAATGTGACGTGAATTGTCACAAGAAATGCGAACGGCTCACGGCCAATTTATGCGGCGTCAATCAGAAACTCATCGTCGAGGCGCTCAACCACGTAAAACGAGGTAACACAACCAAAAAATAAAATAGAGTAAAGAATCTCTGAGAAAAGAAAAATCTCAATCCGATATGATCCAAAACGTTACGGAATCCAAACAAGCCGCTACGATTGCCAGATTTTACAATTGGCGCGTGGGGGAAACGAAAATAAAAAGATCGAAAAAATAAAAGAGAAAAATCCATAAATAATGGCGCCTAAATATGGCTGACATTATGATTTCATAATTGACTATGCCAGCAAATTGTGTGCGTGTGTTGTGTCTAGTGTGAAGTGTGTACAAGGTGTTGAGTGATTGTCAGTTTAAATTTGAGAAATACTACGGAATTGCTAAGTATTTTATCAGCAACTGATAATATGATATGATAACTCATAAGTTAAGGGAAAATGTATGAAATACTTTAGTGAACTTAATCAACTGCTTGCTTTTAGACTATTATCTCAGATTAAACTGATTTTTCGTTTGATTAACCTCAGAGAACTCAAAGACTGGCAGAGATAGAGTTACGAATTTGGTATTGTTATGAATATAATTATAATCTATTTTGTTATATGTGATTTAATAGCGAAACATTACAATTAGAAATTATTAAGGATATAATAGAATAGAATGGCTTGATGATAAGGGAGAGTATGATATTTTTTGTATGTGATATTATATGATTAAAATGTATTATAAAAGATTGGATATTATATGGCAGGCAGTAAAAAATAATATAATAGTATTGGATAGCATTTGATATAGCATTTGAAAAACAGGATATAACTACATATGTAAAAATTAAAAAAGTGAGATCATTAGATATAAACCACATTTTGAATGGGATAGTAGAAGATATTTGACTATTTATTAATATGGATACTGATATTGATGAAAAATTCCAGTTCACTTGAAATCTATAAAAAACATTTGCAGAATATTATACGAGTACTGCAAGACCTTTCCACTATTCAATTAAGAAACTATTTCGCTAAAAAATAAATAAACAAATTGTGCGATGTATGTTTTTTTACTTTTAGCTAATTACAAAGCTATTATTAGACAATTACTCACACACACACACACACAATTTATGGGCAATATGAGTCGATAGAGCAATAACAACAACAACAACAACAAGATATCAATACAATCTTTATCCATAAATTAGGCGCACGTGAGGCAAGAGATTCACCCAGCACACCGCCCAGCTCCAATCCTGCCTATAAGATAGAGGCCAACGATGAACACGATGGTATGGCATACATCTCTATATATGTACATATATGTAACTCTCAAAAACTAACTATATATGTTTAATATGATCTAAGTCCACGCAAATGACCAACAGCCGAACTGTACAAACACTTTTATTAGCTACTGTCTTTCCAATCTTTTTACTATAAACTATTTTATTAATGATTTCTATCGATTTCTATCTCTCTTTACCTACTCCCTGCCCACTCTATCTCTCTCTTCACTTCTGTTGTCTTTTCTACTGCTGTCGTACTATTTGGATCATTCAGAAACATCATATACATATTCACAATTCCAAAAATCCGGACGTTTCACGGCGCCAGCAACAGTAATACCTAGATTTAAGAATTATTCGGTAGATGATTTTCATTTTCTGGCTGTCCTTGGCAAAGGAAGTTTCGGCAAGGTACGTTTTTTTGTTTGTATTATAGATATTTTTGAACATTCCATAAAATAAATTTCAAATTTTCTTAGGTACTGCTGGCTGAGTTACGTGATACAACATATTATTATGCCATTAAATGCCTGAAGAAGGATGTTGTACTGGAGGACGACGACGTCGATTCAACGTTAATTGAACGCAAAGTTTTGGCCCTGGGCACAAAGCATCCATATCTATGCCATCTGTTTTGCACATTTCAAACAGAGGTAAGTGTGTAAGGTCAATCCACAAGGTCGATAGGTGGTTTGACGTTAGGCAAGACAAGACGAGACAAGACGAGATGGGATGAGATGAGACCAAATGTTCTGCTGATTTAGACTCGTCTAGGTAATACCACCTACAATAGCGCATTCGAAAAATACCAAAAATACATTAGCGAAAGGTAAAACGACCTATTATTAGAGTGCAGTACGTGTCTCGTCTCTTCTTCTCCTCTCCCCTCTCTCTTTTTCACTCCTCTCTCGATCCTTCTGCCTCTTTCGTTGACCATCGATTGGGGCACACGACAATCGCAACTGTGATTCTCGTAGTTTTTTGCTTTTCTTCTGCAAAATCTTGGCACGCACGTCCGGCACTACGTTCGACAATGTTCTCTAAACATTAAAAAAAAAAACAAAATAAAATTGAGA
This sequence comes from Drosophila recens, assembly GCA_037043495.1. Classification (NCBI taxonomy): domain Eukaryota; kingdom Metazoa; phylum Arthropoda; class Insecta; order Diptera; family Drosophilidae; genus Drosophila; species Drosophila recens. The sequence goes on from JBAMBJ010004569.1 coordinate 68,958, forward strand.
GAAAAAAAAACTAAAGTAAAAAAAGATAGCAACAAAATAAAAACAATAAGTTTTGTTTGCGTTGGGGGCGCTCTTGTCTTGCATTGACACCGATTAGAAGGTATTTTAATTATTTATGACTTTGAGGATGCACAACCATTCATTTTGGGGGACTCTCTACCTTCCTTCCCCCGACCGCCTTTTTCATCTCTATTCCCAGAGATTTCTCGCTATTCTCTCTGTCAGTTGCTCGCGGAACAACACGCGGCGAAATTCTATCGCATTTCTTACTTTATCAACTGGAAATCAGTTGACGCTTAAACCAGTTGTGAATTATAGTCGTAAATATGTTAAAATGCAATTTGAAAAAGAAAATGCTAATATATCAGTGAGTTCTTAAATATTTTCGTATTAAACGATTTTGAAAAACTGGAAAATATGCCACAAAGAAACAAAAAAAAGATTTGAGAAATCTTAAAAGCTAAATGTTTATTAAGTAAAGATCTGAGAACGATTGGCTTTTTTTTCAATCTGCACTATTTTTAATAAAACAAGACTTTGCTTATTTAAAGCAAAAGATTTTTATTGCATTGAATTTTGTATAAAAGTTTTGACAAAAGAATCTATGAGAGGGAGGAATAGAATATATCAAAATTTATTTTTTATTTAAATGATAATTTTGGCATTTCAACGATTAAGTAAGTATAATAAGATATTTAGGGTATTCAGAAACTATGATATTTGTGTTATGTGGCAAAGTGATAGCACTGTAGCTAGTGAGTGACCTTTTTAAGTTTCTGTTGTCGTATCTATGATAAATTCCCAGTTCAATGAGTTTAATTTCAATGAACAGCTGTTTTGTATAAAGCAAGCATTCTCAATATTTCGTTTAAGCTCATGAGTTTGGTGTCACTGTCTTTTACTTTTGTCTTTTTTAATGCTTTTGCCACTGTAAAAAATTAATTTAATAATTTAAAATAATTTGCATCACTATATTTAAATTAAAAATCTGTCCAAGGAACAATCACTAAAAATTTAATTTGTGGGATTCGAACCCTAGTTATTTAACTGAATATTCGAATTCTGACAGGTCGGAGACTCTAACCGTAGAGCCACCGGACCAAGAAAAACGATCTACTTTTACAACCAATACCAATACCAACCTCAGTGTGACCTTATTTCGTTAGATACTTAAAACAGTCTGGCAACCTTTCTCCTTTTGAAATTTTGTCTCAATACGACGAATTTTGTATACATACCCCAGGGCATGTTTGGTGTGATATACTTTTTTCTGTGTGTTTGTTGTCATTACAACATATAACACTTTGCCACATAACACAAATATTAGAGTTTCTGAATACCCTAATTGACTAGGTTTACTAACCTGATTAAAATGTTTTAGATTTTTGTAGTACTTTAGACTTTTTTTCTCTCACACTCCTTCGCTTTTTTTTCTCCTCATATCAATTTCTCTTTGTTCAACCTTGCAGAGTCACTTGTTCTTTGTGATGGAGTATCTAAATGGCGGAGATCTCATGTTCCACATACAGGAGAGTGGACGATTTTCAGAAGAACGTGCGCGTTTCTATGGTGCCGAAATTATATCTGGGCTCAAGTTCTTACACAAAAAGGGCATTATCTATAGGTAAGTATCGAGCTACCAATTAATGATTCTAATTCTAATCAATAACTACTTCATAGGGATCTCAAATTGGACAATGTATTGCTAGACTATGAGGGTCATGTGCGTATTGCCGATTTTGGTATGTGCAAGTTGCAAATATACTTGGATAAGACCGCCGATAGTTTTTGCGGCACACCCGATTACATGGCGCCCGAAATCATCAAGGTAATATCTCGAATGAACTATCAGTTAATCAAAATTCTAATGTAAATCGTTGTATAGGGTGAAAAATACAATCAGAATGTCGATTGGTGGTCATTTGGTGTGCTGCTCTACGAAATGCTAATCGGACAATCTCCCTTCAGTGGATGCGATGAGGACGAGCTCTTCTGGTCGATATGCAATGAAATTCCATGGTTTCCCGTCTATATATCAGCCGAGGCAACGGGTATACTCAGAGGGGTAAGTCGACAAGTAAAAAATAAAACTAATTGTTAACATTAAGAGCTAATTTAATATTTAATAACTGCAGCTGCTGGAAAAGGATTATACGAAACGTATTGGCTCGCAATACAGTCCGGCTGGCGATATAGCCGATCATTTATTCTTCAGGCCCATCGATTGGAATCTACTGGAGAAACGTCAAATTGAGCCGCCCTTCAAGCCACAAGTGGTGAGTGCAACAATTTATTTAAATTATGTTTAGAAATGCATCAGTTTTAACCTGGGTTACTTTTGATATTAGAAACATCCGTTGGATACGCAATATTTCGATCGAGTATTTACCCGAGAGCGTGTTCGTCTCACGCCCATCGATAAGGAGATTCTCGCGTCCATGGATCAGAAACAGTTCCATGGCTTCACCTATACAAATCCGCACATTACTTTGGACTAAGAATGTCGCATGGAACTAAGGAACTAATGGCAATGTGCTGGGCATATAGCATATATAGTTAACTATATACTAAAACTATACCACATACTATATGTGTAAACCTAATGCAAAGAATTACTTCATAGAGCAACAGTATTTGTATATGTATGTATATATTCTATTATTATCATTATTATTATTATTATTATGTTTCTGTCTAAGTGTATGAATTGAAAAAACTCGATATTTATTCATTAATTAGGCTTACTTATGTGTCAAATTGTTCATATTCATAGCCAAGTTAATCTCAGCCAAATCTTATACTCAATTCTACAATTAAGTATATGTTAGAGAGTTTGTCTTTCAATTGAGAAAAAGTTGAATCACTTTTGGCTGTTGTGCAATTACGAAGCTATGAATACGTTTATAATTATATTTAGCTTAGTAATACTCGATAGATCTATAAGATAAACATATATCTCTGTACATATATCACATAAATACGTAATTTTTTTTTTTTTTGCAATTGGGTACAATTTAGTTGTACAAGCTCTATACCAAAGTTGTATGTACTTGAATGTAAGTGCTACATTATGCTAAAATAAAATGGAACAAAAATCGAACTTTTTCATCTTTTAATCAAGCTAAAATAGTACGTTTAATCTTCTCTATGTGGATATGATGGAATGGGAGTCTTCGAAAAATCTCATATTTATTTTGTGGAAATAATGTGGGATACTTAGTGGTATACATACATATATATTAGGGTGTCCCTTATTTGGTCAAAGTCAATATTTTTAAACGCATACGGGCTAGTTCTGTTCATTAGATCCTAAAGCACTCAGAAATAAATTTTTACCTCAATCGGAGTATGATAACCCGTGCCGACTTGGATCGGAAAATTAAAAAATTATATGGGACAAAAAAAAATTTTTTTTTATTTTTTTAATTTTTATTTTTTATTTTGTTTATTAGGTCTTTAAGAACTCAAAACCAAGTTTTCACCTTAATCGGAGTACGATAACCCATTCAAATTTGCATCGAAACATGAAAAAACAGTTAGGGTGTTCATTTTACCCTAGCAGCGTTGCAGATTGAAAACGTTGCAAGCTTGCTACGGGAACAGCGCTTTACGTGCAACGCGTTGAACATGTTCAAAAAATGTAAACAAAACACAGCACACTGTGGTTATGTGCAACGTTTTCCACATAAAGCGCTGTTCCCGTAGCAAGCTTGCAACGTTTTCAATCTGCAACGCTGCTAGGGTAAAATGAACACCCTAAATATTTTAACACTGAATTTACATTTTTCGATGATTTTTCATGTTTTGATGCAAATTTGAATGGGTTATCGTACTCCGATTAAGGTGAAAACTTGGTTTTGAGTTCTTTAGGACCTAATGAACAAAATAAAAAAATAAAAAATTAAAAAAAATAAAAAAAAAAATTTTTTTGTCCCATATAATTTTTTAATTTTCCGATCCAAGTCGGCACGGGTTATCATACTCCGATTGAGGTAAAAAGTTTTTTCTGAGTGCTTTAGAACGTAATGAACAGAACTAGCCCGTATGCGTTTAAAAATATTGACTTTGACCAAATAAGGGACTCCCTAATATATATATTACTGTATTATTTGAGAAAGAGATATTCTCGAACCTATAATATAAAAAAACAAATTTGGGTATATCATCTCAAAAGTCATTCAATTGCGTTGAACGAATGACATTATTAAGCTGAACTCTATAGAATTTTCAACTCTTTTTCATCAGCAAATACCCAAGTGTGCAACCACTGTGCACTAAATTCTTGTCGCTCTCAAATGAAAATAGAAACATAACTGCGGTGTTTATTGTTGTCTTGTTGCCGTTTGTTGTTGTTGTTGCTTTTGTTGTCAACGCCGGTAACATTTAATTTCTTTTATAACACACACACACTCACACACATGCCAGTTTTATTAAAACTTGTTTGTTTGCCTGTTGGTTAATAAATGATTTATGCTACACTTAACCAGAATAATTCTTTTTAATGCTAATGCGCCTGGCTGTCTGCCCCCAGCTGCTCCACTGCCCCGCTAGCCTCTAGTTTGAGTTGGTGTTGGAGCTGGAGTTGGAGTTGAAGCTCCTCTATTGTTGTTGTCCCGCAGCAACCCCGAGCCCGACCTCGCCATCAAACTGGTTCACAACTAGATTGGGTCATTATTGCGGTCGTTAATGAGAGCTACTGTCCATAAGCTCGGCTCCCGCAGCTGAAGATGGAGCTGGAGCGAGACTTCAACCTGTACACTGATAAAAAAAAATTAGAAAATTCTCAGTAGTGCCAAAATATACTCAAATTTCAAGACCTTTTATCTGAAAAATACGTCGAAATCCAATAATGTTAAAGGCAAGCAAAAAACTTGATTGTTAAATTGTTTTTTATGTATTTTTTTTTCTAAAAGACAACTTATAAAACAAATTTTTAATTTTAGAAACTGTTCCATTTTTTATCAGTGTAGAACTCTGTGGGGCACTCTCGCTGAAAATGCTTAATTGTTAGTATGTCACATGACAACATTGCTTTTGTTTTTGGCTCATTAGCATGAAAATAGTCTGACGACTTTCGATAACAATAGTTTATGCAAATTGTCAAACGGAAAAGCGAAATGTTGCACAATGAATCGAATTTTCACCGAACTCAACAACAACCACAACAACAGAAGCAATTCTGGTCTACTGAACTTCAAAAGGTAAAATTTGGACACTCACTCACACTCAGTCCGTGGTCATTCCCATTTTCATTACCATTTCCCTTCAACATTATCATTTCTAACGGCCACTTCATTCAACTGTCAGCATCTCAGTTAATTGCTTAATTATATGTATGTCAACACAAATAGCTGCAACTCTTTGTTAGGCCCATTCAGAAACCAAATAAAGCCGCTTCAAATGGGTTTTCACTGCGCTTAAAGATCACAGTTGTCGGGGCCCTTATCTTTATGGTACTTTATCAAATTCATTATAATCAATCTTTTAAGTTATTCTCTTGTTGGCTGAAAAAAACAAAAGTAGCTTCAACTCAAATTCACTCTCTTGCAGGCATTCAGCTTTTGTCTGCTTACTCTCTAAAATAGAGAATTCTTTTATATTTAGCAGAGCTTTCTCGACCGCTGCAGTTCGATAGAAATCAGCTTTTGTCTGTTGTGAGCAACAGTTAACTTGTCTATGGATATTTCGATATTTCAATAAAAAAAACCTATTTTTAATTCAATATATCGGAAAACACACTAAGCACTTCAGCATGTACTGATCCTAGTCGTATTTTGAGATCCAGTTCCAGATCTTTTTCAAATAAAGTTATGTAAACTTAATCCCAAAAGAAATACAAAATAAGGGAATAATTAAATAATTGGAATAATCAATTTGAAAAACCATAGTAATCGTGTTGCTAAACAATTTTAAAAATATCAAACAATTAAAAAAATTTCATTTTTTTTTTAAATAACATCAAATAATGTTCTTAAAAAAATGGGACAAATAAACTAAGATATCGAATATAAAAAAAAACAACAAGCACAAAAACTTTGAAGTAAAACACGTAATTGAAAATTAAAAATAAATAATAATATATAATATAAACTGATTTAAAAAAAAAGCTTTAATAATTTAATAATAATTTAAAATTTTTTAGTGCAGTGTTTTAAGCACTTGAGACCACTGTGCAGCTGAGCGTTTTGAAAAGCGTGCATCGAAATTTTCTCTAATTAATTCATTTCTACCTGTGTGGCGTATGTGTGTGTGTGTGAGTGAGTGTGCTCTGCTCTCAGTCTGTCTGTCCGTCTAGCTTAAGTCTCTGGTCTCTGGCGCAGTGCGTCGCTGGGCCCAAATCAGTTGGTGCAATACGGGCCAAGAATGAGCTGCTTAGCTCCATAAGCCGCAGGGATTCCCATTTATTTAGTTATTTATTTATTTATTTACATTTTTTTGATGGTGTCTGCAACAAGTGGCAATTGAAATTGAAACAATAATTGAATCACAACTGAATTTACAATTTACAACCAAGTGAAACTAAATATGTGGCCAAAGGCATGAGAATGTTGTTGCCAAGGGAATATCTGCTGCGGCTGCAGTTGCTCCTGATCTTCGTCTGCAGTTGCAACATCATTGCAATGGGGCAACCTGCGTTGCTGCGACGCAACATCATCAAGGTGCGTGCCAGTGGATTTCTGCCCTTTGAGTCGGATCTGTTGCTGCCGCTGGGCATCTTGCGTCAGTTGCAGGCCCAAGATCGCGCCTCACGTCTGCTGCCCCAGCAACAACAACAACAACAACGCCGCAAGCTGAGACCCAAACCCAAGCCCAAGCCGAAGGTGAAGCAACAGGTGCGTCTGGAGCGGGCTCAGGCGGATGCTGGCATCCAAATGTTCAATCTCATCGACGACGATGGCGAGCTGTTGCTCAATCTGAGAGTGCACAGTGAGACGAGCAACATTAACAGCAACAACCACGACAACAATCACTTGGATGCACTGCCTCAGGCCAGTCAATGGAAGGAGGCGTTGGCCACGCCCTGGCGTCCATCGAAATGGCGGCCCACAAAGCGACCAGTCCAAGGCGGCGTCACTTCATCATCGCCACGCCCATTGCCACTGCATCAATATCTCAGCAGCAACAGCTTGGAGCAACCGCAACAAGTGCAGTCGGCGTCGCAGTCGAAGTCGCCGTCGCCGTTAGCTTTGACGCAGCAGCGACGCATGTTTGGCGCTCGACAAGATTGGAGAAGCTATCATTAAACAGGCCTCAAATTCCATTTTATTTAATTTAATTTATTTATTTACATTTATTGTCAACACACACACACACGCACAGCTCGCACTCACACACATCCACATATTATACAGAAAGAAGAAAAAAAACAAAAACTATCTCATTGGGCCTATTAATCAGCTCTTTGGGCCTCATTAAAGCTATGCTAATGGATCCCATCAATTGGGATTGGACTGAAAATCAAAGGTGGGTGGAAACTGAAACTGAAACTAAAAAACCAGTTGCACTTTTCCAATTTGAAGTTGAAAAAAACACAACGCTATTAATGATCATCAATAATGAGCCACAAGTTTAAAAATGCATTTCAATGAGATAATTAATAATCGGAAAATGCGGGAGACGCGATTTATTTAAACTTTTAACAGCGCAATTCCACAGAAACAACTTTATTACTCTCTCCGAGTATTTGATTAATCAACTTCTGTAGACATCATAAGTATTATTAATATGGAAGGAGAACTTGTTTTTTAAGTATCGACTCGACAGAAATGATATTCGTAAAAGATTGCTCAATAATCGGCTCTATAGGCATGATATTCACTCAAAACTTAAGGAAAACTAAGAGTATATTAACTGAATTTATTTTTAAATACATGGTTAAGTTCAAAATAGAAGAGGAACCCCTTCAGAAGCTTCAATTCTTCTCCTTAATTATAATACAGAACTGATTTTATTCGTAAACATGATATTTCATTATATTGCAATTGAAATCCAATAACAAACTTACTAAAACTCTAAAAGAAAGATATTAGATCACAATGGAAAGGGATTTCTATAACTTAGATTCTCTTTCTCTCTCTCTCTATATATTAAATAAATAAAATATGAAGGTTATTCAATTGGTATGGTACCCGAGATCAATATTATTTTTCATTAGATCATAATTACCACAAAGATGGGGCGCACAAAAGTTTTCTAGAAATGTAATATTAGTATGCACGCTCATTTAGTAAATGGGCTTTGGCGACCTTTCTACTTGGATTCAAGTTGAGTTTAGTTAGTAGTTTAGTTCCAGACCTGAGTTAGAATACTGAAACTTGGTAAAGTTGTAGTTAGTGCAGAGGTGGGCAAGCATGGGCTCCGGGAGCTATGCGGCATCTCCCAACTTTATTCGGCGCCGTGAAGTCGCACACAAGCAGCTAGAGGCAAGGCATTTTATGACCGTCATAAGAATTAACAACAACAATATAGCAAAGGCGCAGTGTGTGCGCGCTTGGAATTTTGAAAGATTGTTATTCAATTCAACACTTACGCCCAAATATTTGGTTTATATATGTTATATCTTTTGCAGGAAGACCGAAACCTTGGAGTTTTGGAATGAAGTAACCTTCATTGCAGAATAAAAATAAATGTCGACTGAATTTTTTGGTTAAATTTTTATAATTTTCAACAGAAAAAAAATAGTGTTCGGCTTAAAATGCTAATTATGGGAATTATGAAAAAAAAAGGTGTAATTATTCTAAAACTATTTAACAAAGGGGGGGTGGGGTGACAGTTATGACACAGTTCATCACAGGGATACTGAGGGCAGTCGGGGGATTACTTCCAGGCGCCGGAGGGGGGCAGGTAGCCGGGCTGAGGAGCTGCCACAACTGGGGGCAGATACTCGTTGTGCACTGGAGCTGGAGCCTCCTCGTGGATGACCTTGACGGTCTTCACCTCCTGGTGGCCACCGAAGTCGTGTCCACCGCCATGGGAGTAGCCACCAGCGTAACCACCGCCGCCTCCAAGAGCGTGTCCCTCCTCGTGGATGACCTTGACGGTCTTCACCTCTTGGTGACCTCCGAAATCGTGTCCAGCACCGTGGGAGTAGCCACCGGTGTAGCCGCCGCCTCCCAGAGCGTGTCCCTCCTCGTGGATGACCTTGACGGTCTTAACCTCCTGGTGTCCGTGTCCGCCGCCATGAGAGAAGCCGCCGCCGTGGGAGAAGCCACCGTGATGACCTTCCTCATGGATTACCTTGACGGTCTTGACCTCCTGGTGACCATGACCGCCGCCATGGGAGTAACCGCCAGCATAACCGCCGCCGCCTCCAAGAGCATGACCCTCCTGGTGGATGACCTTGACGGTCTTCACTTCCTGGTGTCCGTGTCCGCCGCCGTGGGAGTATCCACCGCCGTGGGAGAAGCCACCGCCATGGGAGAAACCGCCAGCGTGACCTTCCTCATGGATAACCTTGATGGTCTTGACCTCCTGGTGACCACCGAAGCTGTGTCCACCACCGCCATGGGAGTAGCCATGGTGCACAGCTGGTGCCTCCTGGTGGATGACCTTGATGGTCTTGACTTCCTGATGACCGCCATGTCCATGTCCATGTCCGCCACCATGACCGTGATAGACCGCGGGTGCCTCCTGGTGAATGACCTTGATGGTCTTCACCTCCTGGTGGCCGTGTCCGCCATGACCATGACCATGTCCATGGTCGGAGCCATAGACGGCACCATGACCATGTCCACCGCTCTCATGGATAACCTTGACGGTGCGCACCTCAGTGTGTCCATGACCATGTCCGCCTCCTCCGCTGCCGATGCCATAGCTGTAGCCACCGCCTCCTCCGCCGCCGCCGCCTCCTCCACTGATGATGCCCGCGGAGCAGCTGGCAACAAGTGCGGCGAACAAACACACAAAGATCTGGCGAAAAGGGGAACAGACAACTGGTCAGTAAACGTTTGCTCCAGTCGAAGATGATCGTGCTGCTGATGACTTACCCTCATTGCTGGAAGTTTCTTGCTTGGGGGGTCGAAATCTGTGGAACTTCACGAAGCCGAAGGAACGAAACGACTGATGATCAACTCCCAACAGCTGCTCGCTTTTATAAGAAAAAACCAAAGCCATGATGTTGATGATTATGCATCTCATTGGATTCATCTCATTGGAAAATAAAATAAAATAAAAAAAGTCTTTTTAGGGGGCCTTGCCCAATTCCCCGCTTTACTTTTGGCTTTCGCCTTCGTCGTCGTCTTCAAATGCCGGCTACGGTTTTTGCTTTCGTCATCGATCCGCAAAGCGCCCCGAGTAAGGCGGCTGAAGAGGGAAGCGGGAAGGGCGAAGGGAACCAAAGTGGCAGCATAAATGAGTTAAAAATTTAAATTAGGCGCGAAACCCGTTGACCAGCTTCTTCTACATGAGAGTATCTTCATATACATATGCATATATGTTACCTATACCATATTGAGGTCGTTTAAGAGCCAGAGTCAAGCTGGTAAACCGGGCGGATTAATCAGAGTTACGAGTTACATAGGTCATGTCAGTGCCTGACCTCGACCATTTGATCTTCTTTGCTTTCTAATTGTTACTATGACCCAATTTCCCATGCATCTGTAAGCTCATCAATTATTAAAGATGAATATATTATATTACATATTTAAGATTAAATAAAAAAAAGATTTCGATGTCAGACAACTTTCAGCTGCAATAAATTCTATTCAACAAAGCTTAAGATTATAAAAAGCTTTAAGCAACAAATTAATAAACTTGCAAAAGCTTTATATTTGAAAAGAAAGCTTTAGAATGAAAAGATAAATTAAATGTACTTTGGAGTAAGGAAATCATTCGTCTGCATTTAAATAAATTTAATAATAAACTAGACAAAGGCTTTGTCTGCAATTTGCTATTATTACATAAATATTTGATTAAACAAGCTATTTGCTTATAATTTAGACTCAAGAGAGCTGTATTCTACAATTACTTTCATGCTGAAAGCTTTCAAGTACATTAACATAAAAAAAGTCGCTAAAAGTCGATAACGTGCCAAAAATTTATTTTAATTTTAAGCAGCAAAGATAAAGTGGAATGTTAATGTGAAGAAATGTTAGAAAAATAAAGAAAAATCCCCAAAAGCAATAAAAACTACAAAAAAAACATTTGTAACATTTTTTTCTATTTTATTGTTATATTTATTTGTTTTTGTTTTTTTTTTTTGTGTCAGTTTTTAAGCCAAAAGTCAAATTAGATTGACCAACGTGATTTTCGTTTGTCTTTCTTTCGATTGTGTAAAAGTTGTTTGCGAATTTTAAAATAGGCATTAAAAATGAAACCGAATGCTTTTTATAATGCATTCGATTAACAAAGCGGCAATTGTAATTAAAATTTATACACTCATTTAAATAACACAACAATATCTAATTGCGTTTTCATTGGGACAATCAATCAGCAAATAAATACGTCGATATTCATTGATAACTTAATATGTTGTTAGTAAATATACATATACGTACATATGTATGTGTATGTACATAAGTATGTACATACATATGCTATGTATGTGAACTCCACTAAACACATGTTTGTTTTTCGAGAGACATAATTTTATGGTATTTAACAAACCATTCCGAATTATCTTAAATATCTCATGTTGACGTTTGTTGATATTTTTTTATACATATAAGATATTAAATATCTCATACAGCATAGGAAATTTCCTTTATTTTGTCATCCTAATCCTTGAATAAGTGATATATAGAGAAAAAATAAATATTAATTGTAGTAGCAGTAAAAGCAGAAGAAGTAAGAAAGGTAGGAAGTACAAATATTAATAGTAGCAGAAATAGTATAAGAAATAGTCGCAATAATAGTAGAAATATTTTGCTAGTCGCCTTTCGCACCCTTCCTGCTGCTTTCGTCACTAGCGCGGACTGCCGTCCGCAATAATAGTTGTAGCTGCGGTAGCAAGAGTAATAGTAGTAATTATAATTATAATGGGTCATCTTATTATCAAACACTTTTAATAACTCAGTTGGTACTTTCAGTTTCAGTACTTGTAACTCAACTTTTCAAAGGATTAGAGCTCTTTGCGGGAAAAGAACAACGTGCTAGTCTTTGAAAATCATAGTTACTTGCGACTTTAGTAATTTTGAGCCCAATTTTCCACACCTATAAAAATTTGTGATAATTTTTTTACAAGATCCTTAAAATTGATAGTTCTGCTTCTTGCCAGTACAAAAATGCATATCGTGTTCAAATTAACAAGCTTGTCAAAATGTATACTTTAGCAAAAATCTCTTTGTTTTTAGCACCAACAACAAAAATTAAAAATTTGTTATTTATTTTATTTCTTTGTTATTTATTTATTAATATTAAGTCTCTTTTAAATGTAAATTAATTAATAACTGTGTAAAGTTCGTTAAATATACATTGTAGTTTATGTATAGACAATTTGTTCATTAAACTACACGCTTTTTATACGGATAATAGAAGATTCTCAATTCCAGAATGTATCTCAGATGTTCTTCCAGAGATGAACCGACTTGAAAACAGGCCAAGAACTAGAGTGAGTCATAGACTTGGCTATAAAATGTAGAACCTATTTAGGAGCTAACGTATTGAGAGTAATTTTTATCCAGCATCCATTAGATTTGAGATTCCAGAATTTTTACTTACTTTCAATAGATTTCACAATTTCATGCAACTTTCTTGAACTATTTCGAAATTGTTTTCATTAAAACTCTCGTCAAGCAGCATAACATAAGATAAGATATTCCATGTATGTAATCCCTCTAAATCTTAAAATTCCATAAAGCTTTCACTTTTTGCTGAAATAGAACGAGACAGATCGATGGCAAGACAAAGATAGCGCATGTAAGGTTTAGTTTTAGTTGTTTTTCATGTTTTATCATCATCATCATCATACTCATCATCATGATTATTATTATTATCAACTTATCAAATCGTTCGCATCAACTTGTTTTAATTACATTGCTATGAATATTCCTTGATTGTTAACAAACAAATTACAAAAAAAATTAAATAAAAAAAAGATGATAATATAAAATAAAAATAATAATAAAAATGAAGAATACCTCGTATATCAGTATATCAGCGTATTACTTATACAAATATAATAATAATAATAATATTAACAACATTAAAGTAATGCGATATTAAATGTAGTGATAATGTTAATAGTTATAAAGTATAAAAAAAATATATATTATATATGTATATAGTATGTATATGTATATTTATATGTATATGTTTAGCAATTACTCTTTTCCATGTATAGGATGTAATAAAAATATAACCATCGATCGATGGATTAAACGATCTCGAAACGGCAATAAATATTAATGCTGATGACAAATTTGTTGCATTGAAAAGAAATACTCGCGCTAGTTTTGATGTGTGTGTGTGTGTGAGTGTGTGTGTAGTGAGTGTAAGTAAGCTTAAGAGTATATAAGTAAAATAGGTATTAGATATAGGCGCAATTGCGCTGCTGTTGTTGCTGCTGTGGTTGCTGTTGCTGTTGCGTAGGCAGTTCCATATGGCCGCCTACAAGGCGGCAATCACGCGATCGCACAACTGTTGCGACTGTTGCTCGTGGGCGTCTTGCAGCGATTCCGGCTCTTTGAGTTCTGTGTTAACGAATTGTAGCACTGTGACGTTGTCAACGCATATGACTTGAGTGTCGATTTAACGGAGGGCGGCAGGTGCAGCGAATCAATGGCATAAACGCTCGTCCGACGTACAATTGTTCGACAGCACAGCTCCTGCAGTGACAGCACTACAATGAAAACAATATAAATATATAAATAAATTCAAATATTAATCACCAATTGTTATCAGAATAAAAAGCGTTGAATCATACCCTTATTGCTGCGCCAAATGTGCTCCATGCCATTGCGATGCAATGCCATGCGGGCCAATTCGCAGAAGGTTTCGCGTATATTGAAATCGCAGAGTGGCGATATCTCAAAGCAGGACATATTGTTGCGTGAGGCGTAGGTTTCGGCCTGTTTGGCAGCCACCTGACGCTTGTAGGCCAAGTGCAAACGATTGCCAACCAACACTTTGGGTATGCCAGGTGCATGCTATAAATATATCAGAATGTAGAAGCAATTTAAGCATTTATATTTGATTATAAAATTTCAACATATTAGAATGAAATAAAGGAGCATAAATTGGGAAGTTCAAGTCAGAAAACAATAATTGTTTATTTTTTAAATATTTTGAACTGCTGTCAGCATGCTTTCCATTTTGTTTTTCTCGATTATTTCTATTCAAATTTTGGTATTCATATAATTATGTTTTTTTTTTTTTAAACCAGCAAAAACTAGGAAGTTTGCTTTCTCTATTGATTTTCCAAATTATTGCTTTTTAAATTTTGATATTACTAGTATTATTTTATCCAAATTTATATAGGAAATCTGGGGATTATTTAGACTCACCTCCTCGACCTCTTTCAGCCAGCGATCGATGCCATCGAAGCTCCATTTGTTTGTTATATCGTACACTAATATAATACCCTGAGCACCTCTCGAATACGAACGGATTATGGTGCAGAAACGCCCCTGGCCGGATGTGTCCCATATCTGTAGCTTGACTCGCTTACCCTCCAGCAGTATCGTTGTTGTTTTATACGCTACCGTTTGCAATATGTGAGATGTGCAGTCTGTATATATTAGTTGCATTATCTGACAGTCTGAGATATCGTATATGCATGTAGTTTAAATACCCACCATTGCCACTGCAGAAGGGGCTTTCTGTGGATGGATCCTCCAGATTGGAGAGTATCTCGTGTTTACCCACATCGCTGTCCCCAACCAGTAGAACCTTTAATAAATAGTCGTAGTCTTTTGTCATGGTTCTCATGTAGCTTTCGCTGTTGCTGCTGTTCAACCTGCAATAATATCAACAAGAACAACAACAAGACAACATTAATAACTTAAAAAAAAAAAATAAAAAATAAAAAGCAGGTTAGTTACCATTTTAACGAGCCCAAGAATGCGAGCCCAAGTTATTTTCTTGCTGCTTGTTGCTTGCTCTTGGGCCGGGCTAACCGGTATACACAGTTACTCACGTAATGGTTTTGACAAAGTACAAAATAAACAAATATGTATGTTTTTGGGTTTTTTTTTAATTAGTTAAAAAAATCGTAATGTTTCATTGTCCTTTTATTTATGATTTTATTTAACATTTGAAGACTAAAGGAAAATGAGGCATGTAAAAAACATTAAATATTTGATCTTAGTATTTATTTAATTTTCCAAAAATATAAAGCTACTGCAACTACAGTAAAATTCGCTAAGTTCCACAACCAAGATATTTGCTAAGATTTGTGTTATATTTAAAAAAAAAAATAGATTAATTGCATTTTTTAAAGTAACACAATTGCTTGATTAAATTTAAATTTTCATAATTTATTTTAAAAGTTTTGTGTAACTAACACATTATACTAAATAATAAATCTATTTAAAAAAAATATAATTAAGAAATGGTGCTATTTAATAAACAAAAATGTCACTTTTTAATTTGTCAAAACAGTTACCTGACTAACTGTATGTATGTGAAAGGAAGTGGGATGGGAGGAAGGGAGCGGGGCGGGGCGGAGCAGCTGCGCCAGATAAGCGCAACACAAGCAACAACACACAAAACGGCACACAAACTAAACTGCAAGGTGCCAAAGTCGAACCGGCAATTTTCGTAATGTGGGCAGAATAACATTTATCTAGTGACTCATACATACAACACACACACACACACACACACACACACAAAGGTACATGCCACAGTTGTGCATATGCAAAAACTGGGCGTGAATATGCCAAAAATGAAAACAATTTATAAGTATGTACATGTAAGCAGCAAGAACAAATACAAAATATACAAAATTTGACAATTTCTACATTTTGCCGGTTTGCACCACCCCAATGTGGCTGGCATAGTGCGTTTATTCACCCGCACGAATTTGATTAGTTTGAGCACCTTCTTATACTAACATACATGGCTGGTCAGTCCGTCATTTGGGTGTGTTTTGTTTTGCACCGCATTCGAGGCGACAACAACAATGACAACAAGGGCAACACACGCACACACACAAACACATGAAAAACAATGAGCAAATTATACAAACAGTGGTGCTGACACTCACACACAGCAATATTAACTTGGCGTATTATATACGACAACAGCGGCTATATATTGTTTGCGCGCAACAGTTGCATTTTAACAATTTATAAATTTGCAAAAAGAAAACTGACGATGTTGAAATTGCAACACAAACGACACAAAATTTATTTTACCCAAATAAATCGCATATGCACATGCGAACTAGTGTTGGGTTGTTCATGAGTGAGTGAACAAAAAAGAGTTGCTCCCTGAAGTGAGCAAGTGAACATGTTCCTTCCAAATTGCTCTTTTTTGCTCAGTTAGTTGTTCATCCCTTGTTCAGTTGTTCTGCTGCACGCAGGGCTGCCACTTAATAAAATCAGATTGAGCCAAAAACAAGGTGGCAGCCATCGGATAAACTCAATCTGGAAAAAAATATCGATAGAAAATTGGTCCCATGTCATTTCTCTAATAAAATTAATTAATTTTAAAAAAATTATTAAAAAATTTGTAAGTACAAATTGAAAAAAGCAAGAACGTAATAAGTTTTGTAAATTTATAAAGTTAATTTTAAAATTGGATTGGGAAACATCAGCCTTTGCGTTGTGAAGAAATTAACAATTTAGTAAAATATTCTAAAAAAAATTATAAAAATTTAAAAAAATATAAGAAATTCTCCTGTGAAAGTTTCAAACCTCTCTCTAGCTTCAATATTTATTGTGAAAAAATAAAATGTAAATATTTAACTCTTTTTCTGAAAAGAGTTAAATTCGGTCAATTTGAACCTTCTGCCAAGGCTGCCACCTTTTTTTTTTTTGAGCAACTGAACAAGTGAGCGAACTGAGTGAGTTGACTCACCTAGAAAAAAAGATCAAGTGAACATGTTCACCTAAATGAGCAATTATTGTGACAATAACAAAAATAAATAACAATGAATATTTATAGCCAAATACACGAAAACGGAAGAAATAGCAGCAATACAGAAACGGCGAGGCGGAAACTTGAATACTTGAACCGTTGCAGACTTGTAGCCGCATTCGCCTTGCTTATTTCTCTCATATTACTGCCCCTTTGTTTATTCACGATTAATCAGAATCTGCTGCAACTGCAACAGCAACAACAACAAAGGGAACAAAAACAAAAATTGGTTTGCTATTTTACGACATCGGATCGCAATGCACTGAGTCTACTGGATGTGCCCGGAGACTTGTGCACCCACATCAACATTGGCACTGCCGATCTGAACAATTCGACGCTGTTGTTGTCGCCGCGCCTGGAGCAGGTGCTCCAGAATGAAACGGGCCAATTTCGCGCCAATTATCCGCAGGTGAAGCTGCTGCTCTGGATTGGAGGCGCGGACAGTGGCCATCAGTTTGCCGACATGGTGGTGAATCATGCGCGTCGCAAACAATTCCTGCGCTCCCTTAAGGCTGTCCTACACAAATATCCCAGCTTGGATGGCATCGATCTGGACTGGGAATTCCCGAGTGCCTATGATAAGGAGCGCTTGCATTTCTCGCAGCTGCTGCACGAGATTCGCCTGGAATGGGCGCGCGAGAAGCGTGCGGATAACCTGCTGACCCTGGCAGTTGCTGCGCCCGAGGGCATCGCTTTCTTTGCCTACGACATACGCGAGATCAATCTGTATGTGGACTACGTCAACTTGATGACCTACGACTTTCACTTCTTTCGCGAGGACACGCCCTTCACCGGCCTCAATGCGCCGCTCTTCGCCCGCCCCCAGGAGCAGTCCATCATGGGCACCTTCAACATCAACTACACCGCCCACTGGTGGCTCAAGAATGGACTGGAGCCCCACCGGCTGGTCATTGGCCTGCCCACCTATGGACACTCCTTTACGTAAGTGTCTCGAGGTGGCACGACTGAAAAAGACCCTGTAGTTACCCTTTATACTTTTTTAATGTTTCTTGCCGACAGCCTGGTTAATCCGTTCAATACACGCATAGGAGCACCTGCCTCAGGATTCGGCAAGTGTGGCCAACTGGGCTTCACCACGCTCTCGGAGACGTGTGCCTGCGCCAACGAATATCTGGCGCCGATCTACACCTATGACAACGAGACGTGCTCACCCTATTTGAGTGCACTCGGGGAATGGATCTCGTACGAGAGCAAGTCGAGCGTATCCTGCAAGGTCAACTATGTGAAATCAATGAACGTGGGTGGACTGATGATCTTCTCACTCAACACGGATGATGTGAAGAACACTTGTGGCTACTTGCCACGCATTGACAGTGGCAAGCCCGTGTTTCCACTGATCCAAGCAGCCAAGGGCATCCTCAGGGGTCACTAAGGAAGTGGAGCAGGGGACGGGACCAACCATTTGATCAGTAGTGTAATAAGAAATGCCTTCGTCTTGTATTATTATTAAGCTTAGTTGTAGCTAGATAAATGAAAATGGGCTGTATTAAACTATATAAGATTTATTTATAAATAATATCGTGTGTTATGTTATGTTGACTACATCCATTGTTTTGACCTGTACCTTATACAATATCAATATCAATTATATATGGTTTGTTGTTTATACATACATATATTTTCTTTTGTTTTCTTTCATTTAATTTTTGTTTGCTTTAATTTATAAGTATAAATAAAATTATCACAATCGATCAATATTCATAATATAACTAGAAGTTGAAACACGCAAATAATATTTACTTGTATGTTAGTTCAATGACGATTATACATGGATAATTCGGAAACAGATTAAACGACAAGGACAAGGATGGCAATGTGATCTTGATCTTCAGCACGAGAATAAGCAAGGGAATGGAAGGAAAACAACTTTAGTCACAATCTGCATTCTGCTGGATTAGGATTAGGATTAAGAGGACGAGGACGAGGAGGCCGACTTCTTGGCCGGCTGTTAGGTACGTCTCAGGCATGGCAGCGACGGCAATCATATGTGCTTCGGCGTCCGCTGCAGATTTGGAGGTGGCGCCGCCAGCAGCTCATCGATCTGCAGCTTATACGCCGTCTTCAGCTCGACCAGATCGAGCTCCAGCTCCTCGGTGCGTTCCACCTTCTCGCCGTACATTTGCAGAAGTGCATCGTAGCGATGCTGCAGATCCTCGTAGCATTTCTCCATGGCCTCGTACGCTTGCACTTTCTCCTTCAACTGCACGAGAGAATTGAGAGATTGAGAGATGAGATCAGAGATGCGTTTGTAGAGGAGATCCACTTGCTTACCGTCTCCAGTTCCATGGTCAAATTGGATATCTCGCCATCCAGGACGCCGCGCTCCGCCTGCAGACGCGACAGCTCCCACTGCAGATGCGTCAGTTCGCCATCCCGTTGCTTGAGCAGCGCCTGCAGGTGCTCCAGCGTTGTGGTATTCCCAGCCAGAAAGCTCAGATGCACGCCCTGAACAATGCCCGACTGTTGACGTCCACTATTGGACGCACACTCCATGTCATCCTGCATGAACTCAGAGCTTAGCAATTGGCAATTTGGCCATTTATTAAATCAATTTTCGCTTACGCCTTGCCAGTCAATGATGCCGCCCAGTGCATCCTCCGCGGAGCCGCTGTCGTCGACCAGACTCAGCGGCGGCGACGCATGCAACGCCTTGTGGCAGCGACTCTCCGACAGCTCGCTGCTGGCCTTGACCGCCTCCACGGTCAGTTCGCTGCTGCGCTGGAACGAGCGCTGCTTGCGCAGATCCGTTTCCAGCTGCTGGCACTGCTCCGTCAGGGCGTCCACTTTGTCCTGGCGCTGCTTCAGCTGCTCCTGCAGCGCGCCAAGTTGGCTGTTGCAGGATAAGCAGCAAAATGAGAACAAGTTTACTTTAGTCGAGAGTCGATCTTGACCCGGATCGTAGATAGCCTAACACTCACTTATCCAAACTCTATATACTATGAATCAATTAAAATATGATTAAAAATCAATTTGAAGATCGATTTACATTTTGCATTTACATCGCGACTTTTAAGAAACCGGTAATCATTCGATATGTTTAAATTTGATGATCTAAAATTTACAGCGGTGGGCACGCATGGGCTCCGGGAGCTAGCGGTTGCTCCCATCTTTATGTCTGCCTATTAGTCGCACAAAAGAATCGCAAGTTAAATAACGACAACAGCAACATAGGAGCAGCTTGAGTCGAGGCATTTTTGACACTTACAATTTATGACCGTCATAAAAATGAACAACAACAACATAGCAAAGGAGAAGTGTAGACATTTTTTTGCTCGCACATTTGGATGACCGACCAAGTAGGTAGACTCCAATAGGGCTCCCGAATTCAGATTTCGTGCCCACCGCTGATCTAAAAGGTTTGCCGAAGTGGCAGTGAAGTAGTCATGGCTCCTTCCAAATAGGTGGAGTCGTAGGGTTAACTTTAGTTAACAGATAGTAGCCTATTCGATCTGGTGACAAGTGAAACTGTGTGAAAGTGTACTGCCCACCTCTTGAACTCGTTCTCTTTGAGACTGGCGTCCAGCTCGTGCTGCCGCAGCGTGATCTTGGCGCTCTCCGATTGCACGAGCGCGTTCGATAGCTTCTCCTCGAGGAGATCGCAGCGGGTGCGCAGCAGTTCCTGCTTCTCGTTCTGCACCGACTCGAGCTGCTGCAGCGAGCGCAATTGTGACTGGGAGTCCTCGAGCTTCTGCAGCAGCTGCTGCTC
Organism: Drosophila recens; assembly: GCA_037043495.1. Classification (NCBI taxonomy): domain Eukaryota; kingdom Metazoa; phylum Arthropoda; class Insecta; order Diptera; family Drosophilidae; genus Drosophila; species Drosophila recens. The sequence continues at coordinate 89,704 of JBAMBJ010004569.1, forward strand.
ATCCTTGCTCCAGCTGGCGCTGCGTTGGTTCAACGTCTTTTGCAGCGACTCAATTTGCCGGATCAGCGGCGTTGTCGACACACTCAGCTCCTGGGTGCTGCACTCGGCACGGGACTCGGCCGCCTCGAGGCGACGCAGGAGTTCGCGATTCTCCTCGCGCAGCTGCTGCTCCCGCTTGGCCATGTTGTGCTCGGTGATGCGCAGCTTCTCCCGCATGTCACTCAGCTGCTGCACGTACTCCTGATTCTCGGCCTGTATCTGATGCTGCTCGTGCCGCTGACGCTGCTGCAGATCGCCTTTGATGCCATCGAAGCTCGTTTGCAATGCCGCCAACTTGGACTGCAAATCCTCGTTGCGACTGCGCAGTTCCGCGTTCTCCTCGTCGACGCGACGCTTCTCGTTGGTCATGCGATTGACGGCCTCGATCTGTGTCCGCTCCATTTCCTCTTTGGCGGCGAGGGACTTCTTCAACCGCTCCGATTCGCTGGAGAGCAGCGAGATTTGCTCCCCATTCTTCTTGAGGAGCGTATCCGACGTCTTCTCCTTGGCGCGCAGCTTCTTGATGATGTTCGACTGCTGCAGTATCTCCTTGGAGAGTTTCTCTCCCTCGGATTGCAGGGCTGTGATCATTTCATTGCATTCGGTCAGCTCGTCCTTGGGTATCTTATTGAGCAGCTCGTCCTTGAGGCTCTTAATTTGGATGCGCAGCGCATCGCGTTCCCGTATGCTGCCTTGAAACTTCTTCTCCAGCGCCGACAGCCGCTGCACCGCCTCGTTGGCCTCCGAGCTGTTGGCGCTGTTCTTGGCCGCCTCGACGTGGGCGCACAGCTGTTGATTCCGCTCGAGGAGCTCGGCGTTTTGTCGCTCCGATTGCAGCAGTCGCTGCTCACGCGCCTCGATCACCTGATTGAGCTCGCTGATGCGATTCACCAGCTTGTCCAGCTCCGATTGCGAGTCCTCCGACAGCAGCGAGATCTCCGACGGCTCCCGATGATGTCCCTTGCTTTTGAGGCCATGCAGGCCATGTTGATTGCCCTTCATCGCTCCGCACAGCTCCTTAAACTTTTGCGGACTGGTGCGCGTCGTGGTGCTGTTCGTGCTGGAGTCTCCATTCGGATTCGAGATGATCTCAATGTCCGACGACGTCGACGAGTAGCTCTGATCAACCATCTCCGTTTTGCTGCCGTGCTGACACGCCTCCGATCCGCCAGGACTGCCAGCTCCAGACTTGTGACTCTTGTGGCTCAACTGCATCTGAATGTCCTCAAAGCTCTGCGTTGAGTCCGAATCCGCACCAGCATTCGACACACTCGCAGCAGCTTGTGTATCGCTGAATACCAAAGCCTTCATGGTTTTTGTTGAATCTGCAAAAGGGATAAGAACCCCAAGTTAGATTTGAGTGACAGCGAGAGAGAACTGGTTGGAATTGGCTGTTTCTAATGCTCGACTTAAACATACTCTTTACCCCATTGCACAAATACCTAATTTCACATTCAAGACTCAAAAATATTTATGCAAGTTCTACTTTTATTTTAAAAACATTACTATTGTAATATTATTATAATATAATCTACTACTTAATCAACAACCCTATTAGAGTCTAACTAAGTTGCCGCTGCTCCCGGAGTCACTGCGTGCCCACCGCTGGTTTGAATAACTTAAAAGAAATTGAGCAGTCGACAAAATTGAGTTCACAGAAGTTTGATTGGCACATTTAGTTATTCCAATTCCTAAAGTCTCCGAGATTCATTCCTCGACTCTCGATGCTGAACAAGAATGGGTAAATACACTTTAAAAGCCCTGCCACGCCTACTTCTGCTTTTTACATACATTGCAACAAATACAATATACCCTAATATATACAATTAAGCAGTATAATCACTTGCCATTTAAGTGAAGAGAGTGATCATCCTGATCTAAATGAAGCGCATGTCCATCATCATCATCATCCGCATCGGCATCATCATCATCATCGTTATCCGCATTATCGGACGTTTCATTGCTGGCGATGATGACGATGCTGTCAGGTAGCGATGGCTCCGTGTCCGGTGACATTTCCATTTCCAACTCACTGGCTGTTGTGGGTGCAGTTATCAACTCCAGCGATGATTCGGAATTGCGCATACAGCTGGCGGCACTTTGAGATGTTGGCGTTGTGGGTGACGGCGACGAAAGCAGATCAACGGAATCCGATGTGGCCGACTGTCGTTTCGCATATAAGTTGGCCGTGGCCGTTGCCGCCGACGTTGAGGCATCACTCGCTCGGGGCGGAATGGTTACCATCTCGTTGGCATGTGGATTATCATAGAAGGTGGCTTCCTCTATAGCTGACGTTGCCATCGCTGCTGCCGCTGCCGTTGGCGTTGGCGTTGTCGCTGTCGCCTTGCCCCCTGGCAGCGTTGACGCTGCGCTGTTGCTCGCAGTGGCAGAGGAGGCGCCGCTGCCAGCGTTTTCGGTCGTTGTCTTGTTGTCATCATCCTGAATATCGAGCGCCTCAATTAGAACAGTTCTGGCCTTTTCGAACCAACTCATGCCTCTTGCTTGTGCTCGAATGTGCTTCGTAAGCTACACGTTGTGACTGCAACTCATTAATTTATATGCTATTTGCAAATAAATTGCGCTTTTACAAACGCAAACACATCATTAAAGTTATCTTTTTTTTTTGTAGCTTGTTGGCAGCATCTACGGATATTGTATCGATATCACGATATTTGGATATCGGTTTCGATATTATTCGTCACTCTTCCGACAAATTGTGTGGGTGTACTAAACTTTAGTATCTAAAAACTCATTAAAATTTAATTATACTTGAATTAAATGATATTCTATAAAAAGTAATTTTGAAACAAGCAAACCGAATTTTTTTAATGTCAACAAATATCACCATCGATACGATTTTGGGGACAGCAGGCGTCAATAGTTATCAACTGACCTCCCCCATATATCGATATCAGCAGCATACGAGAGTGTATTGGCATTTTGCAACACCAGTCATTGCGATATTCAATGTGTGGTGGTCGGCCAATAAATTGTGGTGGTCAAAAGCAAAGCAAAGAGTACACATAAAACGAAAACGGAGATGTTAAAAATAAAGTAGAGAAAACGGAAACAGTAATTTAAATTACGAGTGGTAATCAAGCGGATTAAGCATAGTTATAGTCCACCACACCTATTTTGTGCTTACGGAATAACAAGAGCAACAACAATAATAAACTACGCACCGACAACGACAGCGACACCAACACCAAGAAGAACCCAACACCGATACCGACACTGACACTGACACCGACGGCCGACGTACGATTAACGCCCTCCCTACGCGCTCCGCACACTTTTGGCACCCGCACACACACACACACACACACACACAATACATATAATCATCATAATCAACATCATCATTATCATCAACAGTAGCAGCAGCAGCAGAAGCACACAGGCAAAGGCACACGGCACACAAACACTATCAGACTTATCTATACACCGCCGCATTTATCAACGCCGCCCGTCGCCGTCGCTGTCGCTGTCGCCGTCCCCGCTGCTGACCCGACCCCGAACCCGACGCTCCTCCTTCCCACCCTCTGATTCGTAACATCAACTTTGTTTGCTATTGTTGTCTGCTGCTGCTGCCTGTCATTTGTTTTGTTTCCTTAAATGTGAACGCACACACACACACACACAGACACTCTTATACGAACTCAACACACATACACACTCATCACGAGCAACATACGAAGGAGCGAACAAAGAACAACTCTAACAAGAAAAGCGATTCTAATAAGAAGAAATAGACAACAAACCAACCAGAGAGACGAAGTGACTCGATTGAGCAAGAAGTGCAATTGGAAATTAAAAGATTACGAGCAAGAGAGTGTGTGTGTGAGACAGAGACAGAGAGAGAGAGAACGCGAGTGGAAAAGTGCAAGCATTAAAATATAAAATATATACAAATTAAAGATCAGTGATCAGGGAGGTGCAGGTGCTGGTGCTGGGGCAGGGGTAGGGCAGGGGTCAGAGGGCAGAGGGCAGAGGCCGTGTGAGAAAGCGATTCAAACTCTATGGGTCAAAAGGCAAGCACACCAGCGACCAGCGGCCAGCAGAGCCCACGCTCCAGAACATTCTCCAGCAGCTCAACGGGCGCCACAGCCACGCAGGACACATCGCCAGGTAATTCGGCGGTTGGTAGCCGCTCTGGCGATGCCGGTCAAGGATTCAACTTGCTGCGGACATTGCCGGGTCTACAGGTCTATCATCACCACCATCATCATCAAAACCAGCAGAACTCCACGTCCATAGATAGACAGCGGGCGCGCAGTCTCAGCTCTGTTCCAGACATCCAGCAGCAGCAGCAGCAGCAGCAACAACAGCAGCAGCAGCAACAACAGGGATCGACAACGTATCCACACACACATCCCGCCGTCTCAGTCTCAGTGTCAGCGAATCCAAATAGCAATAGTTTCCAGGCAGCTGCTGCCGCTGGCAACAACAACAGCTCGTCGGCGGCCGCACAAAGCTACATGCAACAGCGACGTGCTCTTGGCGACTCCATACGCGTAAGTTAATCTCCCAGAGGTGGGGAAAGCCTCCAGTGTAGTCGGCAGGGAATTCCCTGCTGCTGACTCCGAAGCTTGCCCGCCAGCAGATCGAGAGTATGCCGAAAATATTGTAGAATGGAATTCTTGTGGAAATTCCTCCCCCACTTTTTATATTTTACATTTATCTGATTGAGCATCCAACAAATGTTGGATCAATTATATTTTAGGGATATGCCAGACTTAACTTTTTGATTTTTGTCAGTCTTCAACCTAAAGTACCATATATACTTATCTAATTTAATAATTTACTATGTTAGTTTAATTGCCAAAATGAATGTACTTTCTGCCGACTGCTCTAAGTCGTGTGAGGATGGAATCCCCATCGTACACCACCGCATCGGTGTATTTCCATCTTTATGTATTAATTTCTTTATCAAGCATAAATATAATGCATTAGTCACTATTGATATGCATAGTTTAGCTTCAGTTGTTAGTATAATTTCATTTAATCAAACTTTTGATTAACTTTTACTTTTAACTCGTTGTTTATTTATTTTAATTAACTATATGTTATATATTAAAAAAAAAGATATATAGAAGTTAAAATTCTAGTGAGTCCCAATTTTGTAAGGAAATATTCCAAAAATAATACATTTATTGCATTACATATAACTTAATTATATGCATAAATTAACTTTATTAATTTGGCATTTGAACTGGCTTTTGCAGGACATGTCAATGACTGGCGCCAACATCGTGGAGAGCATCGCTCTGGCCGCGTCGGCAACGTCGGCGAATGGCATTGGTCGTGTTTACACAGCGACATCGCTTCCATCGCACATTTGGTCCTTCAATGGTATAGTTGCCAAACACTCATCAATCTGTATTATATATATGAATAATTGTGCACTTTCTATACACACAGGTATCAAGTGTCCCGTGTGCAATAAGTTCGTGTTGCCAGACGATATTGAATGCCATTTAGTTATGTGCCTAACAAAACCACGACTCTCATATAACGGTATGCATCAACATCAACATCAACAAACAATTAAAACCAGAAAACAACAATTATAAATTGTTTGATTTGAATAACTCGAATTAATACGCTTATTGCATTACAGAGGACACCTTGTTGGACGCCAAAGGTGAGTGCGTCATTTGCCTTGAAGACTTGAGTCCAGGCGATACAATTGCTCGATTGCCATGTCTATGTATCTACCACAAAGGGTGAGTCCTCCTCCCAGCTCCATTTAATAATGCCCTTTAAAGCTAATTGCTGTTCTTCTTTGTTGCAGCTGCATTGATCGTTGGTTTGAGGTGAATCGCTCTTGTCCCGAGCATCCAGGAGATTAGTAAATATCTCATTAGGTAATGAAGAAACACACACAATTGCAATTGTACACAAAGGAAATGCATAACAATTAAGCAAAGCTTATAGATATGAATATGTATTTGTATTTGTAATGTAAATGTATCTGTTTGTCATGCATATGCATGGGCTGGCATTTGACATACATATACATATGAATACGTAGCCATGTGTCTGTAATAATGCATCGCATTTGTATTAAAGTGCTCGTTAAGTGTCGTTTAAACGTCAAGTGAGCGGAGCTGTGCGTAAAGCGATCATAATCACGACTGGACTATAGACAACTGCTATACATTATATACAATACATATGCACTCGTCTATATACATATTTATAAAGTTAACTGATTCAATGATAGACAGCTGTGTTGACTTTATGAATGAAACTTTGAATCAATTAAAATATACTATTTTTTATAATTGCAGGCTAGCAAAGGAGAGGAGGGGCAGTTTTTTAAACGGGTAAGAAAGAAAGATGGAGAAATGGAGCACGGAGAAGGAGACGGAGAAGGAGAGGCTACCACAATCCGAGTTTGGATCGAGAAACTTGATCGTTTGACCTACCGACTGTTGATGCTATCCCAAACAAACATACACAAATCAATTGAAACAAATTAATTAATTAATTAAACAATACAAAACAAAAGAAAACAAAAGAAAAATAAGATAAACGAAACCAACCAACCCACAAAATAACATAAAAGGAAAAAAAAACAAAGTTAGAAGAGTTGAAGATGAGGATGATGATGAAGAAGATGAAGATGTTAGTAGTTAAACAATGATGATGATGTTGATGATGATGAAAAATGAATGTAAAGCGAAGCAACCAACCAACCAACAAAAGAATGTCAACCAATGTGATGTTAAATTTTATATTTTGTACTATGGATATGATGTAATGATGTAATTGTAATGTAATGTATATGTATGTATTTATTATTTTAAACAAAACTAATATAGGATAAACACAACAACAACAACAACTACAAAAACAACAGATGAAACACTGACACACACACACACACACTATATACACCGACACAAATATACACTATAAATAATTTATGCTTAATTAAAAACAACAAAAAGCAAAGCAACCAAAAACAATTACAAAAACAAAGGAAGAGAGCCTAATTTTTAATTAAATTCTTAAATGTTTAATTTAATTTGTAATTTTATACTTGTTTTTTTTTTACTTGTATATTTCCAAAACATTTTGCAATTTTTTATGTGTTTATCCGCATGTTCAACGCGTCATAAATAAGTTATTTCTATTTATATTATTTTTTATACAAAAAAAACCTTTTAATTTGTTATACCTGTATTCTGTTTGTATTGTTAATCTGACGAAAACAAAAAATTATTTTCAATCCTTCTGTAATGTGAAAATTCTGGTCAAACGAAAATGCTTAAGACAATTAATTAATTGTATTTTTCAAGTTTCAATGGCCAAAAGGGAGTTCCAGTCCTAGACATAAAAGGACCCCTATAAGCCACAAAAGATAATAAAAATAAAACACAAACTGTTAAGTACGTAGCTTACGAGCTGTGCCGTAAATATATATAAATAATAATGATTATGATTACCACTTAGTTTCTTATTATTATTTTGTTAATATTGATTGAATTTTCCTAAGCAGCAGCTGCTCTTGACGCAATATCGTTGACAACAGCTCGTTTTTTTTGTAAATGATATAAATATATATATATATAAAAATAAATATATGTATACTTTAATATGATGTACATATATAAAACATATAATTGTATAACTATAACTATAGCGTTCCATAAAAGCTGACATTAACGTTAACCGAAATGAAACCGATTTCCCCAATTCCCTACCAAACAGTACACTTTACTACATAAACAAATACTAAATCGAGCAATAGTTGAAGTTATCATTTCTACTCTTAACTGTTTGTAAGATATATTGATAATACCCCCAACAACACACACACACACACCCTACATCCTGATAAAACAACAATTGTACGCGAAACCCAAAACGTTAATGTTAACTTGCAACAAATACCTAAAAGAAAATAAAAATAAAATAACAAAATGAATAGAAACGAAGCAAAGATGATAAAATGAGCATTATCTGGTAATAAGTATGTCTTGATCCTATTAAGAACATTTAAAACTTTTTACACCCTATCCAAGCGAAAGAATAAAAAACAAAATAAAAAATAAGATGAGATAAACATAAACGATAACGAATGATTACCAAGTCAAATGACAAGCGAAGAGAGAAAGAACGTGAGAAAGCAAATTGAGATAAAACGTTAGAAAATAAACGAGTGATTATATATAAATACATTCAAGTTGAATTTGTATTTTAATTTCAACAAAAATAGGTCTTTGGTTTCAAGTCCTTCCTGCTTAACTTTTAGATCTGGTAAACCTTAATTAATAGTTCGTATACTTACCAAATAGTTAGATCATCATCAGACAAAGTCCCTGGATTGAAACACATTTGATATTATTTATGACTCCAACATGAAGATCGCATTTAATCACCGCAACAAAAAAAAAAAAAACAAATTTAATAAAAACATAAATTTAAAAAAGGGCGGAAAAATTAACGTATCTAATTGAGTTTAAAATCTTTGCAGTGCGTGTTTCATGGATATAATGCTTTGGATGTGGATCGATTAATTAATTATTTAGTATAATAATAAGTAGGGCTGAGTGAAATGCGTATTAAGAGTTTGGGTTTCTTTTTTTGGGGGGGGGGGGGTATTAACAATTAAAAACTTAATGAAAGCAATTTTGAACTTAAAAATTAATACAAATTACATAATGAGGAGATAGAGGAGACGGATGGAGACTTTCGCTTATCATCAACATTTTTGTATTCTATTTTGTTTTTGGAAAAGTGAAAATTACAAATGATACAAAGTTATTTTCGCTTACAATAAATGAAAAATTTGTAACGTGAAGCTGTGAAAACTGTTTTCAAGGCCTGTTGAGTTGCTATATCTCTGATAAATTTCTTTTGTTTTTAACTAACATTTTCCTCATGTGCAGCCCGTTCCTGTTCTTGTTGTTGTTGTTGGCAGCGGGCGGATCACGCTGCCACACGCCGCAATCCATTTACACACATCCGCACCCACACACTGATACTGATACGGATACAAATTGTGGGCGGGCATGGTTATGGGCGTGACGCATTGACATCTCTCATGTCTGAGCTCGAAAGCAACCGAAACGATATTGTCTTTGTGTCTTTCCATATTTTCAATTCTTATTTTCTTTTTTTTTTGCGTCTTTTATCAACTATACTCTGGGGCGAATTTTACGTAGGGGGCGGGAGGATTGCGGGTTGCCATCCCGCAACGAGGACTGGCCACATACATCATATATATATATATATATATATATGTCTATGGTACATATGGCAATTAGTCCACGTCGATTTCCACTTTAGTTAGCCCCATCATAATTATCGTTATATGCGGATTTCTATGCCCCTTTTCTTTTCTTTGCTTATTTTTGTTGCCAATGTGCACAGTGGCACCGTCTCCGTTTCGTCCTAGACCCACGGCGTCCAGCCTTCATAGAGTACGGCCAAATTGTCCGGATTGGTCGCCTCGCGTATCACATAGTCAACCTGCTCGGCAACGGTGCAACGTTGATTGCTATCCGGATCGCGTCCCTCCAATTTCATGCGGATCTTCTTCCACACGGAGACGCCGTAAGCATTGCGCTTCTGCTCGTGCAGATTGGGAGCACCTAATGAAAATGATAAATGAGAAATGCGATAAAATTCAGATACAGATTAGAGGTCTGCATGAATGTACTCAAATTGTGAGTCCAATTGAAGGAAATTCAATGGTTCTGAATGAGTTGAATGCAAAGCATACTACATTTGAGTTTATATGTATTTAAGTGAAATTGTGTTCCAAACGTTCAAAACGAAAGATGACAGTGGCATTGTCAAACAAATTCGTTATTTCAGTTTCGCTTTTTTTACGACTTATGGGAAAGATGAATGGAAAATTATCGCACAAGGTCAAGCCGCTAATAAGCTTGGCAAGTTGCAAAATATTTTCTATAACAGCAAACCGCGATGGAGTACTTTCAGACGCACGAAATTTATAACTGAAGAACGTTGTGTGATTGCCACCAAACCAGAAAACGTTAACAAAATAATGTTTCTACATTCAAAAAGGGATTAATCACATACAATATATGTATGTTAATACGTATTTTATAGTTATAAAATTAAGAAATGTATTCAAATAGATTCAAGTCATTCTGGTCATTCATTTCATACAAATTTAAGTGAAATTCAAGCGAAAGCGATTTCTGTGGCACCCCCGATTATTTTAATTTCTGAGAAATAAATAGATTTTTTTCCTATTATTGCAGAACGTTTTCAAAATAAAATGTTTCTGGTTAATTCGAATGAACTCTAACCAAATTCATCTTCTCTGTCATTCACATTCAAGCCTCTACGTTTGAATGTTGGCCTTCTGAGTCTCACACGAGCTCTTCACTCAGCCAAAGCTTTTCAAGTTCGAATTCATATTCACTCCTTCATTTTGAGTGTGAACGATTCATTTCTATTTTGAGTGCCTTCTAATACAGATTGATGAAAGAGACTGCAACTCACCTTTGCTGTGAGCAAACGTTTCGTAGGGTAGCGAATCGCTGTCCGCCGAATGCTGCAGAAACTCCTCGACGCTGCGAAAGAATTCATCCACATCACGGTTAGCCACATTTTGTATCTGCTGCAGCTGCTCTTGCCAACTGGCCAGCATCTCTGGCTGCAGATCTCGTCGCTCGCCGCTCAGTTCCTTGCGCATGTCCAGCAGTCGCTGGAAGAAGTTCATCAAGGTGCGCTGGGAGTCGCGCACATGGCCACAGAGCAGCTGCACATCCAATGGCACCAGCTTGCCCTGATCCTGCTGCTGATCCTCCTGCTCGGCGCAAAGAGAGCGCAGATAAACACGCGGCATATTGTCCTGTTGACGCTGTAAAGGAGGTGGACTTATAATCAATAAATAGGAATTCCAGACATTGAATCCTACCTGCATGTCCTTGAGCATGCTGCAGATGAGTCTGTGATGCGTCTGCTGCTCGCACTCGAGCGTCGCGATCTCCCGCTGCACCTTGCAGGTGTAATCCTCGAGCAGTGCCTGGACACTCGTCAGCCAGCTGTGATCGATGGCCCCTTCGGGATCGAGCAGCTGGACAATGGCCTGTTCCACATCGCTGATGCGAGAGTTGCTCGCTTGCCATTGGGCGTGGGCTTGCAGCCATTGGTCCATGTTGATGAGCATCTGCTTCTGCTGCTCCTGGCTTACCAATCCCGTCTGCTCGACGCTGCACAGTGCATTGGCGCACTTGCTCAGCTCGTTGATGAGCTCCAGCTGATCGCTGGCCAGTTGACGCTGCAGCTCCTCGTTCCTCAGCAGACTGTCGATGTGATTGCGATTCCAATTGCTGCGCTGACTCTGCAGCTGCTCCAGTTTGGACTCCAGCTGGAGCTGCAACTGCTGCATTGCCGCCGAGCTCTTGTCCAGCGTCTGCCAGTTCTCATAGATCGCTTCGCAGAGCTTCTGTCGACTGATGATGTGACCACAGGGCAGCTCCGTGTCCAACAGCTCCCCGTAGGCCCAATGATGAGCCGATGCGATCAACGTCTGTGTCTCGATCTTCTGATTGAGGAACGCAATCTCGAACTGCTGCTGCTGCAGCGACGCCTCCGACTGCAATGCTGCAAAGAGCCCATCGCACAGCTGACTCACATCCTCGCCGCCTCCCAGATCCTGACAGCGTATCCCACAGCCCGTGTAGTAGACATACGATATCAGAGACACCAGGCCCACGATGTAATCCGACTGCAGGCGTTGCACAAGTCCCTGCACCGGAATGGCCATCAGACGCACATCGTAGCTTCGACTCTCGCTCAGAGTCTGCAGCACCAGCTCGAAGAAGAGTCTCTCGTTTAGCTGCGTCCTGCCCAGCTTCAGTATATTCAAGTCCTGTGAACAATTCAAAGAAGTGATGAAGTGAGCGATCTCTTCGATTAACGCCATATTTAATTATTTAGTATGATGTGCAGTTAGGAATTCGAGTGTCAACTGAATTATGTCTAAATCTTTTCAATTCTTTCATTTTAATTTGCTTATTTCTATAATAACCAAGAATTTCTATATTCTACAACTTTTTTATTTCACTAGATACAACTATCTTTCTGTTCACTTAGTTTTCTTATTTTTTTGTCGAGGTTATAAGAAACTTGAACTCCAAAAATAAAATGGTTCAACAATATGTCACGCAATATCACTCTCGTATCTCCCACTAACGACATTATAACATACATAATATTTTCAATTTTTTTTAACAAACTAATCTAAGTTAAAAAATCTAACTATAATCATATAAAACCCGTACAACTTTAACTGTGCAACGGATAGAGTTGAAGGCCTAATTAGCTGCTAGTATTTCCTGAAATCGGTATTGCCTCTATTAGATTTAATATTCCAAATTATATCTAATTTAATAAAATAAAAAAATTAATATATCTCCCCATCTCAGTTTTCCCATTCTCCTTTCTCTCTCTTTCACTTTCTTGATCACTGATTATATTCGTTCGGATCTATCCATCTGTCTTTTCTTTTCTCTGTTTCTTTTTTATTCTACACATATCTCTAAAGTTGGGATTATACATACATCTTCATTTATTTTGACACTTGTTCATCTTTCTTTAACATAACTATAATTCTTTTCTTGTCTTTCTCTCTATTAATTAATTATGTTAATCTTTCTCTCCCTATATATCGATTTAAAGCTGGATGCATAACTCGGATTTCCATCACTACGACTTACCATGCATTGTTGCGACTGATCGGGATCGTCGTCAATGATCAGCTTGATGATGCGCGTAATCCTCTCCAGAGCCCGGACGAGCTGATTGAACTGGGCATGGGCCGGCTGCAAGGACAACAGAAACTGTTGCTCCACAGTCAGCGGCGTTGTCAGCTGCTGTTGATCCTGTTGCTGCCTCACCAGCTGATTGTATCGATCTTCCAGTGATTCTGGACTGAGTTGGAGCAGCGACTGTAGATGATCCGAGTTGGGACCGAGGAGCAGCAGGCGGAAGATGCTGGCGGGCACTTCGAGCTCAAAGCAATGCTGCAGCTGGACGAGAGCAGTTAGTGCCTCCTGCAGCTGCGTCAGCTGGTAGTTGGCCTGCTCCAGGGGTTCCACAGCCCCCTGGCACATGGAGCGAACGAGCTGAATGAACTGCAGCTGTTGTTGGCCCAGCTTAATGTTCTGCGCCTGCAACGCGGACTGTTCGTAGTCACCGAAGACACTGGTGGCTCCGTCCAGGGTGCGAACGAGGGCGGCATTCAGCTGGGATTGGCTGCAGTTGCTCTGCCCGATGGCGGCGAGCAGAGAGTGCGAGGGTGAATGGGATTGGGCCACAGCCTGATCGTTGGCAAAGTGTTGCGTCAACTGATGCAGCTGACAGTTGAGATCCATCCAAACGGACTCCAAGGTCTCGGCCGCACTCAGTTTGCCATCCTTATCGATGGACGTCACAGTCTGGGAGCTGCCAGCGTCTGCATTCTGCAAATATCCCGCAAAGCTGTCGTGGAATCTCACATAGACATTGTCCCGATGACGCTGCTCCGGATAATAGGACATGATGGCCGCATATTGCAGCATGTGCTCCACACACTGCAGTCCCAGATCGCTGAGACGCCCCAACAACTCGTCGATCTGACTGCGCGTGCTGTCGTAACCCTCCAGCGTCTTGGCCGGCAGATGCAGCTGGAGCACGTCGACCAGGGCCAGGTACTCACTGTGCCAGCTGCTGCCCTCGAGCTTGAACTGAATCAGGCGCACATTGAACTCCGCCAGCTGCTGTTGCTGCAGACACTTCTCGTAGCGGGACAGCAGGAGCTGCACCATCTCGTAGTCCACCTGCCGCAGCGTCGCCTGCCTCGCCAGCGCCTCCGTGTGGCGTCTCTTGGCGGCGTAGCGCGGCGATGCCGTGTTGAAGCTGTGACTCTCGATCGCCGATCCCAGCGAACTGATCTCGGATATCAGCGCACTTCGCTGATTCAGATTCACCAGCTCCTGCTCGCTGGTCAGACGCTGAGCCTGAATCTGCTGCAACTTCTCGATCTCTCGCGACATGTCCGACAGTTGAGCCAGCATTTCTGGTCTGTAAATTGAGCGAGAAAAGAAGATTGGAGAATTTGTGAGTAAATAAATTTGAAAAAACACTGTTAATGACTCTTATCTGAACTACTTATTCGCGGCGTACTCTTCAATTATGGTAACAAAAGGAATTTTTTCAGCTGTGATTGACTCTTTTATGAAATGTTAACGCTCGGTAACATTACAATAACTGCTACTTATAACAGAGAAAATAACGGCTAGCGACTCTGTCGTGTTA